>JAQHUG010000067.1:312694-382096 GCA_028555095.1 Dicrostonyx torquatus | reverse complement strand
ATTAAAAAGGGTATTTTATTAGAGGGGATAAAACTTACAGATCAATGTCCCAAACCACAGTCCTCTGGTCAGAAACAGGAAACAGAGTCTAGCAGTCAGCAGGGACGCCAGAAGCAAGACAGAGAGCAGAGAGCTGCTGCGGCTTTTTTTTTTAAATTAAAACCACGCCCCAGTGGGCTGGTATCTCAAAAGCCATTGGCTGAAGGCAGAGAGAGAAAGCTCCCACAGCAAGAAACCCTGGGTTCTCCTGTTCTAAGATATTTTTAACCACAAAACAAGTTGTCCTCAGATTCCGTACTATGTCTGTAGAAGGTATTTGATGGGCATTTGTTTCCAGGAGCTTTACTTTGGATCTTTTTCCCACGGAAATAATCTGAGGTTTAAAAAGCACAAAAATATCCCTAAAAAGTTGCATTCACGTTCCCCTAAAGTCCCACAAGAAAACGATGCTACCATTTTTTCCAACCTCTACTTTCAGAGTCTAGTTTCTTGAGAAAAGTGTTACCTTAAACAACAGAGAACCATCCTCAGACACTCTCCAGTGTGACCCAGAACAATTTAGGGATTCATGGTGAGGATATAGATTACTATTGACCCATCATGATGATAATTCTGCAAAGTTAGAGCAAATCTGAGCCTGCAGATAGGCTTGTTTGCTCAGAGTTTACCAAGAGGCAGCAGAAGGACATGGAACTGGAGGCCTGTGCATGCTTGCAGTTCTGAGGAGCTGTGCCCCCCTGCAGCAGTGCTGCATCTGGTGGGGACAGAACCTCCTTATCGGAAACTTATGGCCCGGCACTTCCTGTGTTATTAAGGAAATGAATCATTAGCACTTGGCAACATTTACCAATCCTTAGCCAACGGATTACATAACTGCTCTTTGCATTTAATCATTTACTAAGGAGCTAAATTACTATTTTAATCTAATGTAAAAAGAGCTCTGATGTTGTTGGGGCTAATGAGAAATTGCTATATACATATTAGTGACTCCCACTCCTACATAATTGATACCCTATTTATATTGCAGCTTAGGGACGGTGTTTACTGGAACTTAGTTTAATTTTATCCCATCCCTTGGAAGGCATGGATATTTATGGATTTAAATCAGGTATTTTGAATTAGGGAAAATCCAACTGTATTTTATAGTCTTAGAACCCACTGGATAGCATCTCTAGTCCAACCTTCTAAATTTAGTTTTGTGAGAAATGGGCCAATAAGAGTAACTGACTTGGAAGCATGGGGGCAGTTATAAAATTTGGCTTCTGAGTTAAGACCAATGATTAAAATGTATTGGATAATGACACTTAATTCATCTACCACAGACAAACTTATCAAAATACACAGGAAGTCTCAGAATGAGAAAGGAAGTTGCAAGAAGGCTAGAAAGGGTTATTTTTGATAAGTGATCTCCACATTTTTTTTTAAAATCAAGTTTTAAATTTAATAAAGTGGAAATGGGGCCTGTCTTCAGCACTAATGTGTCAAAGCAATGATAGATTTACAGCCAGAGCCATGCTTTCCTTGGGCCAGAGTCAGTGAGGACCTGACAATGATAAAGATTAATATGTGAAGACATAGCAGACAAAGGGCAGGGGTGGGCAGCTCAGTGGTAGAGCAGCTGCCTCATATGCCCAGGAACCTGGGTTTAATTCCCAGTCACTTTTAAAAAGAGAGAATGAATAGACATACCTCACAAAATTTAATTAAAACTATAAATCCACAGAACCTATACCTTCAACTAAATACAATCCCAAAGACAAAATAAAAGAGGCCAAAGAAGGGAAGGATTTCTAAGATGAAAAAAAGTCATCAAGAGAGAACATGGCAGAGTCAAATTATAGATATACTCAAACACAATCTCACCTATATTATACCATTAAAAGAAATATGATCTTAGGCATCACAAAAATAATATACTTTCTAATTTGATATAAAGAGTTTGCTCCCATGGGTTCCTTAATAATACCTGGCTATAGTGAATAAGAAAATATTTTCTTGGACATGGCCTTTCTACATGTCTATCTAGTTTAGCAATTTGGATTTAACGTTCTCATTTCTTTTCACCTTATATCCATGGGGAATTTTACATCAGGCTAGCACACATTTAAATGCATGTCTCCAGTGAACAGGACCACCCAAGGCTTCCTTTGTGCCAACCTTTCCAGATCAGAGTTCCCAAGTCTGTTTAGTCTTTAGCTATATCAAGCATGCTGTGGTGGGTTTTAGTAACCTACAGTCTCTATTACGATGGAATGGTTCTCCTAAAAGAGATTGCTGGTCCTATACAATGGACATACCCAGGGAAAACTATGAGAAGGAGGGAAAGGAGGTGGGGGAGAAAGGGAGAGAAGAGGGAAGGGAAAGGAGGAAGGAAAGGGGGGAAAAGAGATGAGGGTGAGAGGGAGAAGGGAGAATGACCATAAAGCCAGCACAAAATCTAACTCTGTAATGAGACCTCAGGAGTTCTACAGAAACTGCCTCCTTCAATGTTTTCCTTTTTCCCTGACTTAACTACACTCCAGGAACCCTGAATAGTCAGCAGTACTTGGGAAAGAGTGTTTCTCCCAGCCAGGATGGGCTGCACCTGCAGTCCCTTTGCCTATAGATCTCATCCCTGGCTTTTAACCTTCAGGTGCAGATACGCTAGTCCCTCAGAACTGCTCTCCCGGCCTTTCCCACCCAATTTTCCAGCACGCCAACATTTTAATTTCCTTCAGTGAATCTGCAACAGGTTTTCATTCATTTACTCACTTCTCTGTTACTGAAATTCTTTACCCACTCCTTTGTGAACAGAAAAACTAAATCTGCCTTCATGGCCATTGTATCCCCAGAACTTAATATATGCCCGGCGCATAATAAACCTGAATGAAACTTTGTTCAGGGAGCAACTTTTAAGTAAAAGCTGTGCATTCCTCAGGACCTGGAACTGAACCTCTAAACCAGTAGTTCTCAACTTGACTGATGCTGCAACCCTTTAAGACAGTTCCTCATGTTGTCGTGACCCCCAATCACAAATTATTTTCATTGCCACTTCATAACAGTAATTTTGCTACTGTTAAGATTTATAGTGTAAACATCTGCTATACAACCCCTGTGAAAAGGTCGCGACCCACAGGTTGAGAACCACTACTCTCAACTTAGGTTGCAAAATCAGCTGAGGAGCAGTTGCTGAGATACGTATGACAGACTCTTTATTTTTATGAAGGAAAACCTACCTGACCCTCCCTGTCATCTCCCTAAAGAGTCCAGAACAGCAAGCAAGACAGGCTAGTCAATAGGTGGAGAACTTAGTTTAACTCACTTCAAAGATGAACAGGTGAGGCCAAAAATCTCTGTGAACCCCATCATTTCCCTGCAGGGTGCCTCCAGTTTACCTCCTCAGTGCATGGAAAACCATCTTCCCTTGTCTTAGCTTGTGTTACTATTGCTGTGACGAAATACCAGGACCCAAAGCCAGTTGGGGAGGAAAGGGTTTACTTGGCTTATGCCTCCACATCCACGGTGCATCACTGAAGGAGTTCAGGATGGGAAGGGACTCAATAGGGTGCGAACCTGCAGGCAGGAGCTGATGCAGAGGCCACGGAGAGGTGCTGCTTGCGGGCGTGCTCAGCAAGCTCTCTCATAGAACCAGGACCACCGACCTGGGGGTGCCACCACCCACAATAGGCCGGACAATCCCCCATCCATCACTAATTAAGAAAATGATGTACAGCCCGATCTCATGGAGGCATTTTCATGAAGTTCCCTCGTCTAAAACAACGTTAACTTGTGTCAAGTTGGTATAAAGCCATCCAGCACACCCCTCAAGTTGTTTGCTGTCCCTGAACATTCACTCCGAAGCCAAGAATCCTAGTAGGACACTCCTTTGCCCATTTCTTAGCGTTGTATTTCAGAAAGTAGGCTTGAAGAATGAGGTAATTCTTCCTAGGACAAAGAGAAGACCTATATACTGTCTACTGCAGAGGCATTTCGATTACTGTATTTTAATAAATAAAGCTTTCCTGGGGATAAGGAGAGGAAAAGAGCCACACTGGTCAGTTTCACAGTCAGGCAGTGGTAACACACACCTCTAATCCCAGTAGTCACACTAGTTGCCACAGAAACCGGACAGTACATGCCTTTAATCCCAGTGCTGCATGCCTTTAATCCCAGAACTAGAGAGGATTAAAATGGGAGGAAACAGCTCTCAGACAGGGTCTCATTCTGAGATTCCTGGAAGCAGGATCACCATTTTCAGACTGAGGTCGAGGTAAAAGTCAGTGGCTGACTGCTTTGCTTTTCGGGTCTTCAGGTTGAACCCCAATTTCTTTCTCTGAGTTTTTATTAATCATCCTTCAGTCTACCGTGAAAGTTGTAGGATCTCCAAGCTCACCCTGCCTTACCTACAATAATGGGCCACCTTCGCAGGCACTTGCTCTGTAGATTTGCAGAGTCGTGCATTCAGGAAAACCAAGCACATGTTAGGTCTAACACTCTCCTTCCAGCATCTGAACACATCCTTGGCAACTGTCTTTAAACTTGTATTTAGTAGATAAAAGGCAGAGACAAGGAAAGACGTCCACGAGCGAAGGAGATTCCCTTATGCCTGCTATCCCTTGATGTCCCACTAAAATACTGTTAGAAGCACGTTGGCACAAAGTTCTAGTCATGTGGAACCTAAAGCAAACATCAGGAAGTGGGTCCTGATCAGGAAGAGTAAGGCAAGGTGAGAAGAACCAGACGCAACTGCTCCCGGCCGCAGTCCACAGCAGAGAACAACGAACACACACATGCATGCTTGTGCTCAGCTAGCTTTCTCTATGCTTCTACAACCCAGAATGCCTGGCCCAGGAAAGAGTGCCACCCACAGAGGCGTGGTCTTTTCACCTCATTAACATAATAAAAATAGTCTCCCACAGATGATCCATGTCCACAGGCCAACCAAATCTAGGCAATCTTGCACTGAACCTCTCTTTGCAGATGATTCTAGACTGTGTCAAATTGACAATTAAAATCAGTCGTCAACCAGCTGCAGGATGCTGCCCATTCCAGAGCATCAGAACTTTCTTAGAAGTCAGGCAAAGGGGTGACATTTTACACAGCACAAGCCATCAGGAGAGCTGATGGTATTATTTCCTACTCATGTTACATCTTTGTATTAGCCTGCCACTAACACTGAGAACAACATGGGAAGACAGGGCAGCCCACAGCTTTTTTCCATTACAGCCTTTTATTTCCTGGCAGTATAGGCCAAAGTAGAGAATCTCATAGACCACTATGTCCATCAGGAAACAAAATCGAACGGTTGAACGACTCTTGTAGGACATTTCTGCTCTACTGTGAAAGAAGTAGGTGGCTTCGTACAGAAAGCACAAAACACAAATTGTGAAAACGTAGAGATGCTACTTCCTCACTTAGATGCACTTACACTTTCACAGTGGGAAAGATGGCTAGTGTTTAAGAACGCTTCTTGATCTTCTAGAGCAGAGGTTCTCAGCCTTCCTAATGCTGCGACCCTTTAATACAGTTCCTCATGTCGTGGTGACCCCCAACCACAACATTAATTTTGTTGCTACTTCATAACTATAATTTTGCTACTGTTATGAATTGTAAATATCTGATATGCAGGATATCTAAGATGTGACAAGGGTCATTCAACCCCAAAGGGGTCATGACCCATAGGTTGAGAACTTTTGTACCCAATGCTAGTTCCCAGAACCATTGACAGACAGCTTACTTACCTATCTTTAACTCCAGTTCCAGAGGATCAGATGCTTTCTTATGGCCTCTGCAGGCACCCCTACGCCAGGGGCATAGAGTTACACAAAGGTACACACATAAGCATAAATAGATAAGATTAGAACAAATCTTTTAAAAGCTAGAATCACGCATCATCAAGGCAAATAACATTCTTGATAATAATTTAATTTTTCTTCTTTCTTTCTTGTGTGTGTGTGTGTGTGTGTGTGTGTACAATATGCATGAGTATGTGTTTCTGTCTATATTTGTGGGCACACGTGTGAGTGTAAAGATCAGAGGTTGATGTCAAGTGTCTTCCTCAACTATTCTCCACTTGAGACAGTCTCTTACTTGAATCCAAAGCTCCCTGATCCCTCTAGTCTAGAAATCGGCTTGTTCTGTGGAACCAGTCTCCATTTACTGAGCACTGGACCACACAGATGGGTGAGCACAGCTCCCTGATTTTTATTGAGGTTCAACGGATATGAAATATGGCCTTCATAATTGAACACCAGGTGCTTTGTGCAGGTATCATCCACCTTGGACTTTCCCTGTTGTCCCTGAATGATTTAGGGACAAGAAGAAATACCTCAATATGCTCATGCAAATTGCTGTTCCTCAAGAAATAAAACCAATTTCATCTGGCCCAGTGTCTTATTCAGGGCTACTATTGCTGTGATGAAACACATGACCAAGAGCAAGTTGGGGAGGAAAGGGTTTATTTGGCTTACACATCCACAGCACTGTTTATCACTGAAGGAAGTCAGGACAGGAACTCAAACAAGGCAGGAGCTGATGCAGAGGCCATGGATAGAGGCTGCTTGGTGGCTTGCTTGACATAGCTTGTTCAATATGCTTTATTATAAAACCTTTCAGACCACCCAGAATGGTCTGGGACCACCCCATCAATCACTAATTAAGAAAATGTCCTATGGGTTTGCATAAAGCCTGCTCTAGTAGAGGCATTTTCTCCACTGAGGTTCCCTCCCTTCCAATGACGTGTGTGCAGCATGTATTAAGATGACATAAACTAGCCAGCCCCCCATGGAATTCCCTTGTCTTCAACTCTTGTCCCCAAAATAGTAACAGGCAGATCCACTAGCTTGTGGCTAGGGTAAAAGTCTCAGATTCATAATTTTTGTACCAATTGCAAAGTTACCAAGAAGCATGAAAGATCTGGGTTAGCTCTAGAATTTCGAAGAATTTGAAACTTTTTGTCAGTTAATGAGGATTCCCCACCTTGGGATCTCATCTTCTGCTGCACGATTTGGTTTGGGTTCTGTCTTTCTCTGTCCCATTTAATCAAACCACACTGGGATCTTTTTTTGTTCCAGCATATTCTAGAGCTAGAAAATGTCAGCATTTCCCTTAATTGGTCTTTTTCTACAAGGCCTCGTTATTTAAATATTTTCCTTAATCTACTTAATTCATTTATTTTTACTGTGCACTCCTGATGATTTCTTTCTTTTTCCCATCATCTATATAAATTGATAGTTTAAGACAGAGAAACACCCTGGTCGGTGTGTCATTATTACCTATTCAAACAGTTTAGGGATTTTTTTTGTCAAATTATCTAATCTTGGCTGACATATCATAGCCTGCCTTCTCTTCATTCTTGAATTCAGTCACAAAGATTCCAACAAGGGGTAGAAGGAATAATTTTTCTTTAAAATATTCTCAAACTTACAAATTGCAATTTTGCATAAATTATGCATGTGCCATGTTGTAAAGATGCATTTGTAGTACAAGAACAGGAATTTCTGTAAAAACTAACCCAGTTTATTACATGTACCCCCAGATATAAGTTAAAAACTTGCAAGAAGACTTACATGTTGCTCTTGCAACATGTTTGAGCTCCTTTGCTTTGGTAATAGACCAAAACGTATGTGGAAAGAGTATTTACAAAATAGTCGCCAGTAGGGACGACAGATATGGCTCAATATTTAAGAGTGTTCACTGCTCTTTTAGAGGACTTGGGGTTGAATCCCAGAACACACCTGGCAGCTCACAACTGTTTCTAACTCCAGTTTCAAGAGATCTGACACTCTTTTCTGGACGCTGCAAGTACCAGACATGCACGCGATGCACAGACATACTTGCAGACAAAATACTCCTACACATAAAATGAAAAGTTTTGAGTACTCAATAGTAATAAAAGAAGAATATTTTCCAATTGATTCATTCCTTGTTATGAAGATCTATAAACACTCCCTGTCACCTGTTGTCAAATCAAAATCCTGCCTCCCATGCTTTCCTGAGTGATGGCCATCTTCTCACCCTTCCCATCCATTCTATACAAGCATTTCTCTCTCCCATCACCACTTCCCATCCACCAGTGGGAGTGGAATGATTCATTTAATCCCTCCCACCAACATAGAGATATAACTCAGGCCTGCTTCTAGAATGATTTGTAAACTGAACATTTTCTTTCCTTGACACCTCCTAAACATATCCAATTCTCACCCATATTTACTCTAAGATTCCATTAACTTTAAATAACTCTTAAAAAATAAGATTACACTGTTGGACTCTGAATTTTGACCTGGTTCTTCTGTAAACGTTGTCCGTGAAGTAATGGAAAGAAAAATTTAAACTTATTGAAGGTGGAGATGATGATTTATCCTCAATGTGGTCTATGCTATAACTTAAAGACAGTGCGCTGCACCAGTTAAGGAAGGACGCCTCCCCCTTAGCCTCTTTAGACCATACAGTGAATGAAAGCCAAGGCCATCTTGGGAATCTGTCAGAGGAGAATCTGCCAGAGATGTGCACTTCAAGTTATCTTATCAACAGAATTACTTGCTTTATATAAAATTGTATTTAGATGAGAAAAATTGCGTGAACATAAAATAAAAGGTGATATGAGGCAAGGCTATGTTTGCCTCACTTGTTTCAACTATGTAGCAAGTTTGAGTGCTATGGGGAGAGGGTGCATGGTGAAAAACAAGACCACAAAGGAGAAAAGGTTAAACTGAGCCAGAGTCTGAACCCTTGCCAGACTTGCACCTGCTGTAGGCTCTAGTTTTGGCTCAGTCTGTCTGGGTGAATGAACGTAATGGATTGTGACGTTTTAGACCCGAGTGGTTTCGTTTGCTGTAAAATTTACAGATCTTACAGTATGAAGACCATGGGCTCCAGAGCAAACTCATGCTCATGATACCGTGGGAGGGAGATAGCTCCTCAACTATAAAGATTTTTTTCAATTCTAGAAGCTTGGATCTTCCTGGAGATAGAGGTAGAAAGAGGAGTCAGTACCTGCTTTGATTCATGAGGGACTGAGCTCGCCCCTGGTGTTGACTCCTTATCTTTTATTTCTGCCTTCTGTGCTTACTCAGTCTTTCTTATTCCTCCTACTTCTCCCTGTTTAGCCCTGTTGTTACAGCTCCACTCACCCAGCTACTGAAGAGCAAGAGGATTTTAAACACTAGGAAATCTATCCAAAATATAGGTTCTCAGAGAAGACAACATATTGGTTACAGGTTCCATACCATTAGTGAGATTCTGGGCCAAACCTGCTCTTCATAGATAACCTGCAGTTGTTATGTGTTATCTAGGGTGCTAACATATGGGAAAATTAGGCTTCCTTTGGTATATTCAATGAGTGTAGCTTTAAACTATTTTATTTCTAGTTGATACATATTAGCATAAAATTGCACACAATATTATTGTCTCAATACCATTATATAGTTTGTTTAAATCAGGTTGAGCACACGGGTTTCTTCAACCACCTCTCATTTCTTCTATTTCTGAGCAACATATGTCATAACTTTTATCTGTAATTATCCTGTAATCAGAAACTTCTTGCTTCTGACTTTAACTTAAAAGACATGAGAGGCCTTTCCACACCTCTCTATCCTCTGTGGCCTCCCCAGCCTCTAATAACCATCTTTCTACTCTCAAATTTATCATCTCAACATCTCTGCATTTCTCAATTATTGAAAATTTGACTGGTATCATGTTTCTGCCAGGAAAGTAAAATCAGAACCAACAATCTTTCAAGAATGAACAGGGCTTGTATTTCTTCTAGACTAGAAATTACAAAGGGTGCTAATACCATTCATATCGGGGCTGTATGCTAATACCATTCATATGGGGCAAATCCCAGTGTTTCCCAGACACTTTGCACGACAAGAAAAATGCAAGTGGTTTTTACCATTTGGAAATCTTAAAGGGAGAACTATGTGTTTAATTGTGTAAATAAGATTTTGCTTTTCCTTCTGCAGAAAATAATAATTATTGCAAGTGTTGGGGGGAAAGAGGGAGGGAGGGTGGGAAGGAGGGAGGGAGGGAGGATGAGAGAAAGGAAGGGATTAGAAAAGACTAATTACTGCAAGTGTTGGGAAGGAATAAAGGAAAGGAGGGAGGGAGGGAGGGACAGAGGGAAGGAGGTGAGAGGGGGAAAGAGTGAAGCAGCAAGATAGCAAGAGAAAAACTGATAGATCAAGGGGAGAGACAGAGAGAGAGAGAGAGAGAGAGAGAGAGAGAGAGAGAGAGAACAAACACAATACAGTAAAACCTTAGAATCTACAGGTAACTAACTCAACCTGGTTAACTAGGTCTCTTCCAGATATAGAAAATTTTCCCAGGTTCTCCCTCAGCTGTCCTCATGGTTAGCATTATTGATAAGACATCTGTAATTATGGAACTAAAACTTATTTTCACTCTAAGCTTTATTGCCAAGTCTAAAACCAGAATACATTTGCATGACCTGGCAGAGCTAAGGGTAGAATCAGACACTGAACTTTATTCCTAAACCCCAGCATCAGCAGACACCTTGCTTTGTCTCAGATAAATACTTTCTAATCCCTAAATTATCTACATTCAGTGTCATGTAAGTTCGCCCATTAGTTCTTTGGTCGAAAGAAAAGCAAAACATGTAAAGTAAGCTTAACTTTCCTTGGTTGTTAATACTTTAATCTGATTTAAAATATAAAAATTAATGCCGGGTATGTTATAATATTATGACTTTAAGTATTCTTTGGATTCTACCCTCGGAGGATGTCTTGGCGCTATTGAAAGAGAAGTCATCAACTGTAAAAGGTTAATCAACTCAAACTCAACAAAAGGTCTGACTTTAATTGAAAGTCCAAATGTCAAAATCTGAGACAGGCTTTAAATTTAGAACCAAACAAATTTAACATGTGGGATGCTAAAAAGTCTCATTTAAATTTGCATCCCCAAATCTTTGCTAGGATGACAGTACATATTTTGTGAGAATGACAGCAGACACTGTCTGAAACAATAGCACACACTATAAGGATAATTTCAGGCCATATATGCAGAAATGCTGGTTGGAAATATTATATCATAAATACTATTGTATAGATTTAACCTTGGACTGACGATAGTCCAAAAAAGGAAAGTGGGAGTGTTTCTCTCCTTTCATTGGAGGATTTTCTGTACACTTGGTGTTCTTTCTGCCTTATTGTCCCACCCAGTGAACCTAGGTAAGAAATTTTTATGCCAGTAACTGGTTTTGAGTTATGACTTACTTGTATCTGATGGATTATCTTTTTGGGTTATCTATTTATTCTTGACCGCATTTCCTGTAGTTTCTGACCTTCAAGAAAATTGATCATGTCACCTAAATTGTCAAATGGCCATAAAGTTTTTCATTATCTAGTCCTTATTGTCCTTTCAATATCCCAAAGATCTCCTGGATTTCTTCTTTAATTCCTGGTACATGGAGAAAGTATCTGCTCTGCTTTGGCTTCTTCATCAGTCTGCCTCAACCACTCTTTTCTTTTTATTCCTTTCTCCAAAGACCTTCTACTTTTATCAATTTACTTTAAAGGGTTTGGGCTGTCTTTGCTGGTTTTTTTTTTTCCATTTTGTTTTTATGTAATTTGAATGTCACTTACTTCTGTACTTAAACAATACTATAACTTCTACCTACTTTCACCTTTGGATTAAATTTGCCCCCCCGCCCCGTTCTTATTCTTGAACTTGAAGCTAAAATCTTCAATCTTAAATTGATGTGAGGGCCAAACTCCAATATGAATGTTTAATGCTATAGATTTCCCTCTGAAAACCATATTAGCTACTTCTCAGAATATTTACCCTTTTTTTTTTTCAAACAACACATTGTCAATAGCCCAGGTAACTTCACAGCTGACCCATGAAATGTTCAGAGAAGTATATTGATAAATATTTTAAGCACTGTGGATTGTATAGGTATCTTTCTGGTATTTATTGCTATTTTAATTCCATCACAACCACAACACACAGACACACAATGATGATATTTATCATAATGTGTTAGACTATCATCTCTTTTATAGAATGTCCTGATGCCCTTTAAGGGCCTGTAATCTGTGATGTGGAGTTGAGTGTATTTATTTCTGAATTTTTTCATAATAGAAATTCTGTTTATGTGTTCTATCCATGGATTTTAGGGTACTAGAATCTCTTTTTACAACTATAGATCTTTTCCCTCTTAGTTTATTGGGGATTTAGTATCACTTATTATGACATTTTCTTGTTAAGGTTATAAATACTCAGGTTAATAGCATATGTTTGGAATACGTGGTACTTGAACAGAAATCAGCCAAACTGTTCTATATGACATTTATAAAACAAAGCTGTTTACTGTTTGTATTTCTAGTTAAAAAGTACCTCTGAGTGTAAGGAGAAACATAGAAAATATTCATCATAGCATTAACTATACGTAAAAATATGGTAACTCGTTGTGCAGAAGCAGATGAATTAATATGTAAACTATGGTTTACTCTTAGGATGAATACTGTGAAATTATTGAAATAAATAAATCTTCATGTTTGAATATGACAAAAAAATCATATATAAAATGTTGGCTGTAAAGAAGTTACAAAGTGATGTATGCATCATGATGGCATTTAGTCTACAAAATCCGTCAAATTAACTTCTTTTCTCAGCTGAAAAGAATTGCATAATGGGGAAAATGATAAAATCCAATTAGTATTTCCAATAAAAATGTTAAGTAATATGTACATATAAAAATAGTGTTTACTACAATGAAAAATGTAAACACAGAGACTGACAATAATGAAGGTAAATTTGATTCATAATGGATACCCAATCTAAAAGAAGGTAGAAAAATAGGTTAAAAGAGAAAAGGACAAAGTGGAAGAAACAAAACTGAGCAGGTCAGGAGAAAGATAAATTTTAGATCTTACAGTATAAGGAGAGTATGAAGTATAGATGACTTAATCAGACACTTTAAATGACAGATCCTGTGATTGTGAATGAACAAAGAAGCTTATCTAACATAAACTTCTATTTTAAAAACACAAATTAAAATAAATGGATTGCAAAAGGTATCATGAGATGTTAATAGAAAGAAAGCAGGGGTCATTTCTGTGATGAAGCAAGAACTACCACAGGCTTAAAGGAAAGATTCTGACTCTAACTGGTTTTTCCTAAGAACAGAGTTATAAACAATATCTGAAAGAAGAAAGTTCCAAAGGGAGAGAGAGAGATCCACAATTACAGCTACAAAGTTCAGTATTTCTCATAGTTATGGGAAAAATGACAACAATGAGCACAATACCCAAAGCCACCAAAAGTGAATGATGATGGGACAGTCTACCCAACAATAACAGAACATAATCTTTTTAAATGCATGTAGATTCCAACTAAGGAATGGTGTGTTCCAGGCTGTAAAATAAATCTCAACACATTTTAAAATGTTAAACTCATCAAAGTGTGTTTGATTGGTCACAAGATCCCTAAGGAAATAAGATAAAAATAAATTAACAGTACTTATTGCATCCAGTGGAAGTTAAAATAGTTTTCAATATAACTCAGTTAGTAAACAATAAATCTCAAGGAAACCTAGAAGATGTTTGTGAAACAAAAAGAATGAAGTATATAAGGGATGTTGGGTTAAAGGGAACACCAAGGAGAGATCTCAGCTCAGTTGTTTGACTCTTTTCATTAAAGACTAGACAAATAACAGGGAAAGAAACACAAAACAAGCAAAATAAAACAAATACTAATGATAAGAGCAAAAATCAATAAAGCTCAAAGCCATAAAAAAACCAATAGGGAATATGAAGGCAAGTAAATCTGACTGTTTGAAAGGATCGATGAAATTGATAATCCTTTAGGCAGACTGATAAAGAAAAACAGAAGACACAGAGATCAATAGTAGGAAATGGATTAAGGACAGCTCCATTCATCAAAATGACCAAACCCCTATATTATACTAAGCAATCAGGAACAGAAAATACACACACACACACACACACACACACTCAAGTCATTTATATAAAACCTGAAAAGCAAAAATGTAACATGCTTTACTAAGGAGGCTACTAATTAGTTCTTGGTTGCTTAGCCCCAAAATAATCAAACAGAACCTATATTATATAAAACATTGCTTGGCCCTCTAGCTCTAGCTTCTTATTTGCTAACTCTTACATCTTAATTTAACCATTTCTAGTAATGTGTGTATCACCATGTAACTGTGGCTTACTGGCTAAAGTTCCATCTGGCTCCAGCACGGCTTACATGGCTTCTCTCTGACTCTGCCTCCTTTATTCCAGTATTTAGTTTAGTTTTTCCCCGCCTAGCTCTGTTCCCCTATAGCTCTGCTATAGCTCAAAGCAGTTCCTTTATTTATCAGTGGTATTCAAGCATACAGAGGGAAATCCCACATCAACTATCAGAAACAAATGTGATAAAATGACACATAAAATAATTTAAGCAACTACTAAAATCAGTAATTCAGTTCCAATAATTAATAGAATAGTATTGCAATCAGGGTGAGTACATGATGGCTTAACAAGGTATGGAACAGCTTTGTTTCTCATGTTGGATAGCACACATGAATACTTTTACAGTTATTCATAATAAAGCCATGACAAGAAATATCTCTCAATTATTTAAACACTAACTCTTTTTTTTAATTGTGCAGTTCATTAATAGAGACTAAAAGCAATATGGAAAACTGGTGTGGGAGGTCCTTCTGTCTATGTGTTGCTTTTATTGGTTAATGAACAAAGAACCTGGCTTGGCCTGATAGGGTAGAACAGAGCTAGGCAGGGAAGATTAAACTGAATTTTGGGAGAAAGAAGGTGGAGTCAGAGAGATACCATGTAGCCCTACTGGAGACAGATGCCATAGCTGGTAAACCACAGCTACGTGGCGATACACAGATTAATAAAAATGGGTTAAATTAATATGTTAGAGTTATCCAATAAGAAGCTAAAAAGCTAATGGGCCAAACAATGATTTAAGTAATACAGTTTCTGTGTGATAATTTCAGGGCTAAGTGACTGGGAACCAGCAAGCGGCCCTCCTTGCAACAGAAAATTTTAAAAGCAGACCCAGACTCACCATTAAGCAAAGAGGAGGGTAAATTGTTTTGTTTGTTTGTTTTTCTTTCTCAAGACATAACATAAACTTCTTCTAGAAAGACTCTAACAACACAAACCTAAGTGCGTTCTTTTCTTGCAGAGCGAGCTATCACATATGAAACAAAGGTATTCTGAAACAAAATGGATGTGTTGAAATCTCTATGCCAGATGACAGAGCTGGTGCTGGCAACTTTCATTCTGAATCTCTTCTCGTGTGAGCACGTTTCTACGTTCCCCAATTCATCTCACATACTCAATAAGGAAAGCTAAACAGGAAAAGGAGGGAAAACAAATGTTTGAACAACAGGGAGACTCAGCTTTAATTTTGATAGTAATAAAGACTCCAGGAGTCAGAGGAGAAATGGGGAGATGTTTAATACGGGCTGACTTTTGCAAACCTTGTGCTCTTTTCCAGGAGAATCTGAGAAATGAATTCAGTGTATCCATTTTTGCCACAACTATAAGAGTGTGCCTGTAGTAGCATTTCAGTTATATTTTAATAAATAAAGACTGCCTGAAGATCTGAGAGTAAAACAGTCCCACTGGTCAGCCTTACAGACCAGATTATGGTAACATTCACCTTTAATCTCAATAATCATAATGACACACACCTTTAATCCCAGTAGTTACACTAGTTGCCATAGAAACTGGGCGATGAATGCCTTTAATGGTGGTGGTGCATGCCTTTAATCCCAGCTCTAGAGAGAATTATAAAATGGGAGAAAACACTCACAGAGACAGTGTCCTTCTGAGATCCCAGGAGGCAGGATCACCATTTTAGACTGAGGTCGAGATAAGAATCAGTGGCTGGCTGTTTTGCTATTCGGATGTTCAGGTTGAACCCCAATTTCTGACCCTGAGTTTTTATTTTATTAATTGTGCTTTTATTAATCATGCTTCATTTGGTGCCCAACTTTTTGGGGTATGAATTCACAAAAATGCCATTTGCCTGAGACGTTTTAGCACCAGCTCAGGTAAGAATTGGGATTGAATTCCAGCTCTAGGAGCAGTACCCAAACCTAGCCACCTTGGTTTCAGGAGAAAAACTAACTCTCCCAGCTCCCATCCACCCCAACTTAATTTCCATGTAAAGATGGAAAATACACAGAGAGTCTGGATAGTGTGTGTTATTTTGTTGTCTTTGAATTGTTTGACTGCTGAGGAAGGAGCAACAGCTGCTTTTGATTATAAATGCTGCTGGATTAATCCAACCTATATATTTTGAAAATGTCTTGACTTCAAAATTTAATTAAAAAGGTATGCTACTTTGGAGAAGAATTTTTTTCTCTTGTTTCCACAGAAAATGAGAGTCTGTGAATTTATGCTTGCTTAAGAAAAACAAGGTTTGATCAAGGAAGACTCCCTGAAAAATCTCCAATGGGAACAAATGACCCAGATGATCCAATGTTTCAGAGTACATTTGTTGCAGTTTCCTTTGAGTTTTTCATCCAGAACAGCTTCAAGACTGTTGGCTGAAATGATCCAGTCTCACTGAATACTTCAGTAAGGACTTGACCATAATCATAAATTTTATTTGGGTCTCCATAAGATTATCAGCATCCCTAATCAGCAGGAAGTAGCCTAGAAAACTATGCCCATATTCACCCCCTCCCAAAAAAAACGTGGATTATGAAAGTTTGTTTTTGTTTAATATGTTGGTCACAGGTTGTTATGGAAAATGGTCAGGAAAAAAGCTAAACAAAGCAAATTAGATTCAAGGTTCTTGTTTTGAAGAAAAAACAAAGGTCAGGTGGTGGTGGCACACACCTTTAATCCCAGCACTTGGGAGGCAGACACAACCGGATCTCTGTGAGTTCAAGGTCATCCTGGTCTACAGAGCGAGTTCCAAGACAGTCTCCATAATTACTAAAAAACTCTGTCTCAAAAAAACCAAAAGAAAGAGAGTGGGGGGAAGAAAGGAAAACAAAAATGGAGGTATAAATATGATTAAGAGAAAGGCAGATTATTGAATCTACTCTGAAAAGAAAAAGAGAGGGCATAGATATGATAAGATAAAAAGTAGAATATTGAATCTAATTTTTAAAAGCAACTGTTAGTTTTAAATGTTTTACATTGGTTTTACTTTTGTATATTGTATACAAGTTTTGTACATTGATACAAATTTGAGATTAATTTTGTTAGAACATATTGTATATACATTCCTAAACTTGTTCAAGGTATTGTACCTGGTCAGCTCATTTAACAATGTAATGGAAATTTCTAGTCCTTAAAAATTATTATTATCATAAACTGTTTAGGATAATAAAATAGAGGTCAGTAGTTAATCACCTAGTATAATCAAACTTGTAGTCTCATTATGTATGTTTTCAAGGTCAACCAAAAATATAATTTAGATAGATAGGTCATCTTCAGACACTTCAGAGATCTACAGAATATGGCATTTATGATCTTTTAATAACCTGGGTTTTTCTTCTTTAATGACAATGACACATTGTCCTGGCGGCACCAATCTACTTCAGAGAAGATAATGGACATCAAAGTTTACTTTCTTCGTGGCAAAAGTAAGCCACTGGGCAAGAAAATGCCCCTGCCTCGACTACTGACATTATGCTGTACTGATTAGACGAGCAGGACACAAAATATCCTGCTTCACAGAAAAGTCTGTTGAATATGCTAGGCCTGTAGGCCAAAGATGGATGCCCCAACATGACCCAACTTTCAGCAATTGCTCAGGCAGCCAGCTCTTTCTGTTGTTACTCACTTTTTTTGAAAGTCACTTGCTTGCACTTTCTGTTTACTTAGTTAATATTATTTCCTTCTTGGGTCTCTGAGGGAGTTGAAGATTAGATGGCTACACTTAGTTTCCCAGACAGAGAAAGCAAGTTATGATAGAAAGTACATCAGGCATAAGACTTTGGACTCACCAAAATAGGATAGATATGAAATATTTTCTCTGAATTTGTCTAATGCAAATGGACTAGACAATGTTGATATATTTATTGCCTGTCTATGGTGTATATAGTTATTGTACTTATCATATATAGTTTTTGCGTATTAGTTATACCCTTTTTATTTCAGACAAAAAGAGGAAATATAGTGACATTTCAATTATATAAAGACTGGCTGAAGATCTGAGAGTAAAACAGTCCCACTGGTTAGCCTTATAGACCAGATTATGGTAACATACACCTTTAATCCCAGTAGTCACACTAGTTGCCATAGAAACTGGGTGGTGCATTCCTTTAATAACAGTGGTGCATGCCTTTAATCCCAGCCCTAGAGAGGTGCTGTAGGAAATTCTACAGTCAGTAGCCTTTAATTTACCCATGCACTGGGGTGTGGCCTCTATCTATGCCAATGTAAAGCGTGTGCCTGGCCTCGGGATTCGGTTGCTGTTCTCTGTTCCAGCAGAGGATTCTGATTTGTGAGTCTACCCCTAAATAAATAAGTATGTATTCTTCTCAGTTCTGAGCTAGTGTGGGATTTCTTTTAACTGTCCTTCAGGGAGGATTTTAAAATGGGAGGAAACAGCTCTCAGAGACAGAGTTTCCTTCTGAGATTCCAGGTCGCACGATCACCATTTCAAACTGAGGTCAAGGTAAGAACCAGTGGTTGGCCGTTTTGCTTTTCACATCTTCAGGTTGAACCCCAATTTCTACCCCTGAGTTTTTATTAACCGTGCTTCATGTGAGCTGTAAAATAGGCGTGTCTCTCAATATGACAACAGAAATATCTTCTTAATATTTATTATTTATTCATTTGTGTGTGTGCAAACACATGTGTGCACACATGTGTGTTCACATGTGTGCATCTGAGTGCATGTCAGTGCTCCTGATTGTATGTCTGTGCAGATGAGTTTATGTTTGTACATTTGAGTGTATGCTTGTGCACCTGAGTGTTTGTGCACCTGAGTATATGTCCACTCACCTGAGTGTATGTCTGTGCACCTGAGTATATGTCCACTCACCTGAGTGTATGTCTGTGCACCTAAGTGTATGTCTTCACAGATGAGTGTATGTCCCTGCTCCTGAGTGTATGTCTGTGCACCTGAGTGTATGTCTGTGCACCTGAGTGTATGTCTGCACAAATGAGTATATGTCTGTGCACCTGAGTGTATGTCTGCACAGATGAGTGTATGTCTGTGCATCTGAGTGTATGTCTGTGCACCTGAGTGTATGTCTGTGCTCTTAAGTGTATGCCTGAGCACCTGAGTGTATGCCCATGCACCATGTACATGCACTTCACAGGGAGGTCAGAAGAAATGCCAGGTCCTCTGCAACTGGAGTTATAGACATTTGCATGTCTCTATGTGGGCACTGGCAACCAAAGTCAGTGCCCAGGAGAAGCGGTAAGAACTCTTAATGGCTGAGCCATTTCTCCAGTCCTCAAACCTATTTTTCAAAAAGCCATTTCTTAAGCAAAACCATACAAAAACACCTCAAAAAACCTCTCACCTTCTGATACAGAGACACGTGGCAGACTACCAAAGGTGGGAGTAAATGGCAAAATTAGATACAAGTCTCAAAATTTAACAAATGTACTAAAATATCAAAGAATCAACATGTTGCTATAGACTTATAAAAGAGTTACATAGTCCAAATCAACTGGTTTGTCGGGTAGAAGTTTGTCAATGGAGACAGGTGTGGGTAATTAGATTACATTGGCAAGGGGGTTCTCAAACTACATTGCTGCTAATTCTTTCCCATACGGGATCCAAAATAATCCAAATGTCCAAGGGCTACAGTGGAGAGGTAGGAGTTTCCTGAGCAAGGCTGTCTTTGCGAGGATCAGCCACAGAAGACAAAGAACAGGTTGTATCAATGATTCGTGTCACTAGAAACCGCCATGACTCTACCTAACTGAGAAGACAGTATTCCTGTCCAATTCAAATCCACTTGCCAATTTGAGACTTAGAAATGGCTGCATAACAGATTCAACGGGCTTCATATCAGTTATGTTTTGACATTTGAAAATCTGTGGGTAGTTTGCTCTATTATCTCCCTTAATCAACCTCATGATCTTTTATGGACATCTCATTTCCCAAGATGCATCTCAAGTTTCAAAAGATCATGAACAGGTTTTGAGGACCATATGTGACAGAGGTCATTCTGTTGTCTTGCTCACTGCACAGGGGGCCTTTACTGGGTGTCCGAAAGGAAAAGCAGCACAGACCACAGTCACCTCAGTGTTGGTACAGTCCTGAGCCTCCACTGGAAGAAACAACTAAAAAATGCATTCACCAAAATGGTCATGATTGTTCAAGACTGTAATAAAAGCACTCAAGAGGCTGAGACAGGAGGAGAGGTTCAAGTTCATGGCCAGCTTGATCTGCATAATCAGGCTAGAAAGGGCAACAAAACAAGACCCTATCTCAAAAATCAAATAATAAGTAAATGTATGAAGACCCTATCTCAAAAATCAAATAATAAGTAAATGTATGAAATTCCAAAAGGTATTTCAAAGACTGTGTAACATCAAAGTCAAGAAATAAATAACAGATATGTTAAAAAAAACAACAAAATTCTATTCTAGAAAAAAAAACAAGCATATTGTAGTGATTTAATGACATTTAGTTCTTTCTATATGAATGCTTGGGTCCTTATGGCATATTGTTTCTTGCTGCACTCCCATGAAGATAAAAGAGGTACTTTGTATGAATGTGTTTAAAGGTGATCTTTTTTATGTATTTACACATTTTTATTTTCATATAGCAACGCCTTGAGAAATCAGTCTTGGATCTTTTTGTTTTTGTTTTTGTCTTTGTTTTTGTTTTTTCGAGACATGGTTTCTCTGTAGCTTTGGAGCTTATCCTGGAACTAGCTCTTGTAGACCAGGCTGGTCTCGAACTCACAGAGATCCGCCTGCCTCTGCCTGCTGAGTGCTGGGATTAAAGGCGTGCGCCACCACCGCCCAGCTTCAGTCTTGGATCTTAACCACTACAATTTCATTCACTAGATAAACATTGTTTGTTATAGCATAAAGGTGATCTTAAGGTGGAATAATAAGAACCAATTTAGTCATTGACTGTTATCACTTAAGACAAGTATGTGGTGTGATAGTCAATCTTGATTATCAATTTGATAAGATACTATCATAGCACTACTATGGAAACTCACCTGAAAACTTCAGTGTGACTAGGTCTCCAAATTTAGTTAACTGATGGGAGGGAGACCTACCCTAAATATTGTGGCAACCATCCAGGGGCTAGGGGCCTACATTGAGTGTTATTCAACCTAAGCATCAGCAGTCAATCCTCTGATGCAACCAAGGCCTTATATCTGGAGCCATGCCTTCTCCCACCATGAGGGTTTGTATCCCCTAGAACCGTGAACCAAAACACCCGCCCCCTAAACTTGCTTCTTGTTAGGCATTTGTTCATAGCAACAAGGAATGTAGCTAATACACTTTTTTCCCCAGTCACATAACACTGAGATTTCAACAAATTAGGTTGATATTATCTTCAGCTCTTATTTCTTCATGCTTTGATGTATTTGTTGTGGAGATGTTGCTTAAAGAATAAATTTAGACTGTTATAAAGCCAACCACAGTTGTTACACAGTAAATAACCTCATCTTTACATGCTAGCAAAAGTGCTATATCCCAGTGCTGTACTTGAGCACCTAAACACTAAGGGGTCAGAACACAAACAGGGGCAAAGTCAACACTGCATCTCCAGAGAGCCGGTTCCTATTTACTAAGGCGTTAAGTCAGCTAGTTGGCTCTGTATCTTCATGTGAGGCAAGCAGCAAAGCTGATAATATTTTGACAAGCTGCAGTATTTATAATATAAAATTCTCAAAGAATATCTACTTAAATTTTCACACACACACACACACACACACACACACATCATAGCTCTTCCCCAGCAATGTGCTAATTGCAAAGATGAAGTTTTCCTTTCCTCCTGCACAATGCTAAAGGATTTCAGCATACAATTCCTTGGGTAACATCTGCAAATTAATCACTATGAAAATAGCCGGACGTTTTCTTACCCTAAAAAAAAAAAAGAAAGAAAGAAGCCATGGGGAGCATAACTCTCACACCATTGTGGCTTCCAAATATGAAGAGATGAACCACGGCGGCATGTCAGTTACAAACTGAAGGATAATTTTAATTATGTGTGTATATGGATGGCTCATTCTCATGTGTGCACTCCAAACACTAAAATGGAAACAAATAAACCTCAGATGTATGTAATCAGAGGAAGGGGAGAGAAGCAGAGAGGGAGGGAGACAGAGACACAGGGTGTCAATCTCTTTCTCTCTCTCTCTCTCTCTCTCTCTCTCTCTCTCTCTCTCTCTCTCTCTCTCTCTGTGTGTGTGTGTGTGTGTGTGTGTGTGTTAGAATGTGCTCTGCAGATCATGGCACACTTTTCCACAGATTCTGCATACACAGTTGTGGATTCAATCTGACTCTTAGGGACCTCCACGAAGGAAAACACAATTAGCGGTGAAATGCACAGGTGTTTCCTTTAGTTTGCTTGAGTGGAAAAAGCAAGGTAGCTTCTTATAAGGCACAGTAGATGAACCAATCCAAGCCTTTCATCTGATTACTTTGTCTCTCGGTGGCAAAGTGACAGTGGTTTTTATAGAAGAAAACTCACCTTCATGCCCAGGGACTGAAGGAATGAAAAGGAAGGGAAAAAACTTCTTTGCTGGTATAAGTTAAAATTAAAATATATTTGTGACACTAAATCCTCTTCTGCCCTTCTCCTTAAGTATTAAATGGACATTAATGCAAAACTCACTGTAGCTCACCTTTTATTACAGATAACTATAACTTTCTCATCTCCCCTATCAGAAAGAGACTTCTCGAGGTCAAGAATGATATTATTCATTTGTGTTTCAAACACAGATCTTACATAAATATTTATGAAGTGATTTGCATCCAGTGGACATGCCAAAATGTCTGTAGAATGAATCAATTTTGAGTTGCTGAGGGAAATGCTATAAGAACAAGATCATTTGGGGGATTGTGATATTTGAGACAAGGGTAGTCTATTCATGACGATAACAAATTTCACTTGATGGGAGGAAATTTGTGTAGGGGAGCAGGTGGACAATGTAAGTAGAACCCTCCTGCTTCTAAAGGAGGCAGGGAAAGGAACGAAGGCTCTGTTTCTCTCTCAGTTCGACCTCATTCCATGTTGTTGTACTTAACTCCTGCCGTATGTACTGCTCGTACACCATTTACATCATAGTTCTCATGAACACAAAAAGTGAATTCATGTATCTACAGACACATTGTAAATACATATACTCACATTCATGTATACTTGCTGAATAAAATGAATAGTTGATTTCAGCTTCAAAGTTGTTAGTAGGATTTAGCCATTGGGTCTCTGAGAGAATTTAGGAGGAGTTGTGTGAAAAAAAAAAAAACTCATCTGACCAAACTCTAAAAAGAGCACCTGTGCTGGATGGAGCCATGGAATCAAGAACATTAAGTATATTTAAGTATTTAGTCCTATTGATATAACTATATATGATGTGTATATGTGTGCATGTATATATATATATATACTCACAATACACAAATATACACATAATACATCGATTATATATATATATACATATATATATATATATATATATATAGAGAGAGAGAGAGAGAGAGAAAAGAAACATATATCCAGGCCAGTGAGATGGTACAGAGGTAAAACGTGGTTGCAGCCAACCCTGATAATATGAGTTCAATCCCTGGGGCCCACATGGTGTAAGGAGAGAAATGACTAATCCAAGATGTTCTCTTGTTCTCTGACCTCCAAGACAGTGCCTCTCAAGACAGCATGCCCCTACCCTGCTTACACACACACACACACACACATAAAAAATGTAATAAATTGTTTTAAATAGAGAAAGCATCCCCATATCTGCAATGTTAAATATTAGAGAAAAAATAGACCTCTAGCTGCTCATATCTGAGTCACAGCCACCACTATCTTAGAAATGTTAATTTACTAATTTTCAAGTTAAAAGATGGCAGACTGCCATAAAGTTTTATCTTGCGTAAAGTTCAGAACTGTTTTAATAGGTTGGTAGCTTGGATAAATTAAGTGGATGCAGATATCTCTTTTGTTGGCAGTTAATGTATGAGGTCCTCCTCACATTGAGTAATTATAGGTTTGCTAGTAGAGGAGCAAAGCTCTTTATCGTGCTCAGTGTGATGATTGTAGCCACTGTCCAGAGAGAGTCACAGCAAGATGGGGCTCATGCTGCCCGATCCCCCAGCTCACAGTGCTTTAGTTCGACAAATCTGCAGAGCTTTATGAGATTTCAATAGAGACTTTAATCTGTCTTCAATTAGTGCTTTCCAAAGACTTAAAATAGTATCATTACATCTGCAGTCCTGAGAAACCTCATTGCTCTTTAACTAACTTGCAAGAAGAAGAGAAGGAGGAGGAGGAAGAAGAGGAGGAGGAGGAGGAGGAGGAGGAGGAAAAGGAAATGGAGTGGAAGAGACAGCAGCAGCATCTTCAGCATTGGTGATTTCTACCCTGGAACATGTTCTGGTAGAACTGAAGCACACATAAATGCACATTTGCAGCTGACAGCACATATATGAATCCTTTGTTTTCAGAACTCTTCACTTTGAGCAGTTCTTGAATCTTCTCTGCGATAAGACAACTGTAGACTAGCAAGGGTCAAAAGTCAGAAAGTTCTTTGCTGTTGTTTGATATCCTGGTTTCCACACTTACTCCAAACACCACAATGATTCTTTATAAACACTCTCCATGCATCCAGACTTTTGAAGTCGGTCTTTATCATCCTGTGGCTATTTCCCTTGCCCCATACATCTTCTTAAGAAAGTAATAATTTTTAACTCAGAATACAAAAGAACACAAACTCATCCAACCACTGGCCTTGGTTTATTTTCACAGCTGCCACCAAAGAGAGGAAGAAAGAATGCATAGATATAAATACATAATTAATTGATTACGTTTCTGTCAGCATTCGTGAAGGTTTATATAAAGAGTTTTCCAGGAAAAAGGCTCTCTTCAAGTAAGGATTCTTCTTATAAGCACAGATGAAAATACCAATATTGAATCCCATGTTGTTAGGCTTTTTTCCCCTATAAATGTCTTTGCTCATGTTCTTTTCTTCTGCCCTTTCTCCTATTCCTGAAAATTCTACTAACATCACAAAGCCTTTCAAATGCCATCTATCAGGGAAGCTATAGCCCAAATACCAAAGCCAAATTCTCTATTCCCTCTTTAGTGTTTCAAACACATTTTTATACCTTACTATTTTATGAACCCAAATCCTACTTATGCTTGTCCCTTTCACCATTGCCACCAGGGTTAAAAAATGTGGCATTACATAGAGCAGATTCCCATTTATAACAAATTTATTCATCAATAAATTGATAAGCTCTCTTAAAATCAGAAGTCAAACAGTAAAGTCAAATGTTCCCACTTAATGAATATTAATTTTAGATGAAAGTAAAATCAACCTACACAGAATTTCAATTTCAACAATGTATTTTGATAGATTTTCTACATACATAGGTAGATAGAGAATACAGTAGAGAATGATGTAGACTTCAGTACCTTAAAATGACCAAATATGATTAAAATGTCTTTAAAGTGGAAATGACTAAACAATCCCCTACAATTCTAGCTTTAAAAGGTGATATCTACATGTCAGAACCTTCAAAAGATTTGTGTGAAACACACACACACACACACACACAAACCAGAGGTCAATTCTAAACCATTCTATGTGAAAGAAATGCTCAACTTGGACATGTATAGAACTGATTCAATACAGAGATGCCCACTAATCATTCCCAAAATCTAGGAGTGAACTGTGAGGTCGATGTGATGGTGGCTTCTTTAACAGCAGCTCCAACACAGCACAGGGAACCTTAACACTTGTCCTGGCCTATCGTCAGAGGAGCCCAAAATGAGACAGGGGGAGTGGATGGGAGGTCTTGTAGGGTGAAGAATTTAAGAAGATGCTATGCCACAGCTTCCTGCAAGCCTGTTGTGAATCATCCTGCCTCACAGTACTGTGAGGGTGTCATTTGCTAAAGGTTGTTGGCTGCTCTTCAGTGATAGGGAGATAGCTCAGTTGATATAGTGCTTACCACCCAAGCATGAAGACTTGAGTTCAATCCCCAGACCCAGAACTCCCACACACACAAAAAAAGCCAGACTTTGAGGAACAAATTTCTAATCCAAACTCTGGGCAGCAGTGACTTGAGGATCACTGGGTGGCCAAATAGGCCTCAAGGAATGACAGCTGAGGTTGACCTCTCCTCTACATGAATATGAACTCACATTCACACACATCCTGCACATATGCATATACCTGGACATATGCCCTAACACACACACACACACACACACATACACACACACACGTCAGATCCTTAATTAAACTAAAAAAGAAAATTATATTTCATTTTGTTCTTATGAGAAGCTATATAAATTTCAATAATGATCAACGCAAAATTTTCTCGCCCCAGAATCTAACCATCAATAAGAAAATGAACAGGCAATTTTTAAAGGCAGTTCACATGAAAGAATTTTGTAGTTTGAAAGTAAATGACCACTCTAAAGGAATTAAAACAAATACATTTTTATGAGGCATATTTGCAGCAAAAGGGCATTATTAAATCTTAATTTAGCATTCTCATGCATCTAGAAGTAAGAAAATAATGGAAGCAGACATTAAAATATGTCATAAATTTCTAACAGTCAAAAGTTATGATATGAGCACCAAATAAAACAGGTACGGGAAATGAGTGTAAGAAATATCCCAGACTATCTCCATGTATATTAACAAAAGCTGAACTTGGTTTTAATATATTAAAAATCCATAAACAAGATCTTTAAAATCCACTGTAAAAAGAAGTTAAAATATAAACAAAGATGAATACCAAAAGGAAAACCAAGAAAAGAAATTTCAACTGGGGAAAATAAAGTAAATATTCTTACATGGAAAAATGACTGATCAATCTCATGGCTTGTGATGAATTCTGTCATAATGGAGA
Organism: Dicrostonyx torquatus; assembly: GCA_028555095.1. Taxonomy (NCBI): domain Eukaryota; kingdom Metazoa; phylum Chordata; class Mammalia; order Rodentia; family Cricetidae; genus Dicrostonyx; species Dicrostonyx torquatus. The sequence continues at coordinate 355,082 of JAQHUG010000067.1, read as the reverse complement.
AGTCACAGAAACAGAACTGACTCTTGGCTGTGGCGGCAGAAGCATAGGGCAGCGAGCTGGTCGCACTATGTCTAGTCAGGAAGGAGGGAGAGAAGGGTATGGCTGTTCAGCTTTCTTCTTTTTATTTAATTCAGTACTGCAGCCTAAGGGATGGCCCCGCCCACACTTGGTGTGGGTCTCCCCTTCTCACTTAAGCTTCTCTGGAAATTCCCTCACAGGCAAGCTCAGAGGATTGTCCCCCAGATGACTCTAAATCTGGTCAAGTTGACAAGGGAGGCTAAACACTGCAGCTGGGTACAGTCTGTGGGTAGCTGGATTTTCTTCTGTGTGTATTAGAGCCCACTCTGCTCTGAAAATCCAAAGTCTCTGGCTCATCTTTGCCATTTATAGAAATCAAAGATGGTTTCTAGGGAAAAATAACTTCCAGGGTGAGACTTGACAAAGAGTAAATAGATCTCTCTCTCCTTCCTTCTCTCTCTTTCTGAATGAGGCAGATAATGAAAAGTAAATGGGTCCAGATAACTTAAAAACAATTCAAACAAAATGATTCTTAGAATTAGTGATATGACAGACACAGTGTGGGCAGAGAGAAAGTATGGCACAATGTCCTCAACAGGACACTTTAAGAGCTGATAGTGTGGTCAAGGAAGTTCGCAAATTAAAAAAAAATCAGAATAAAATTAAAATAGATGGAGGGAATGTGGTTCTATAATTCTTGCAAGGTTAGAGCTAGATGCTTAAAACAACTCCACAGAACCAAAGCCTAGAACTATGAGGATGGTGGGTGATAACTGTTGAACCTGTATGCATAAGAAAGAGCAGCAACGGGAAAAGATCACTGATAACAAAATAATTAGAGCAAAATCAAAGAGAAAACTGAAATATAAATGATAAAAAGGCAAAGACAGGAGTTAAAATAAGAAGGTATTTAGAAATTGTAATTTGAGAGAATACAAATAGGGAACAAGAAAACAAAGTAGTACTAAAAACTAAAACCAAAACTGCATGACTATATGTAAAGCAAATAACTTAAATCAACATACCAAAGTCTCATTACTATCATAGAATAAACTATAAAACAAAAACCCATATTCTAACAAATATAATCTCAATAAAAATACATTTTAATTTGGGGCAAGCTAAGGCTTGTGTAACATACTAAGTTACTTCATTGAGTCTTAGAACACAGTGAATTTATCCCTAATTTCAAGCATGGTTAGTTACATTTTAATATGCACTGTCATATCAAATATTTTAGTATGGGCACTGGGACAATAGCTCAGTTTGTAAAGTGTCTGCCTCACAAACATGAGGACCTGAGTTTGATTGTTAAGAACCCATCTGGAAAAAACATGTCAGGCACAGTGGCTGATGCTTACAAACCCAGAGCTGGAAACAGGGAGGCAGGAGGATGCTGAGGCCCACAGGAGAGCCAGTCTAGTCTAGTTAGCAGGCTATGGGCCAGGGAGAGACTTTATATCCACTGAAGTGGACCAAGTTGCTAGAGATGACACATGAGTTTGCCCTATGGCCTCCAAACACACATGCGCAGCACACACACATGACATTTTAGTATGAATTCAATTACATTTTAATATTTAAAATTATTTGTTTTCATTCAAAATAGAGTAAATAAAACAATGTTAATATGACCTAACCATCCATAAACCAAAAGTAGAATAACAGAGAAAGGAAAAGCCACCTTATGTGCTATGCAGGAATTGTTGGTGACTGTCCACACTCACAATCATTTGGACAGCTTTTTTCTATTTAGATAACTCCCAACTCAAGAGCTGTATCTTCCCAGCAAAGGAGTCAGAAGAAATCCAGTTTGCTCAGCATTCAGAAAAGTGGCTTGGGCTCACTCACACCTCTGCAAAACTAGAAACTGAGAATGAGCAAGAGGGAAACCCAGGCTTGTGTGATGCTTCTCTTCATTCCCGCTCCACATGTAGCAAACAGAGGTGCCTGGGCTTTGGCTGCAGTAGCAATTGGGAGACAGGTGTACCATATTTGACAATTGAAGTTCATAGTGCCAATGAGTTCCTGAAGTAGTTAGCATTGGTGGAATCCTTTTTCTCTAAGGCAGAAGAAGAAAAACCATAGCAAATGGTGGTTTCCTCCTCTGATGAAGCCTGGGACATAGTTAAACAGAATTTGGGGGCTTCTACAGTTACCCAACATTTCTAATTGGTGAATTACCAAATGTCATTTTTCAGAATTTCCTCATTCAGTCAGAATTTATTACTGATTGGTGCGGCTGGATCTGGATATATATGTATACACACACACGTATATAAAGATATACATGGTTTATATGTATATATTATATATGTACACACATATATAAGGTTTATGTGCATATATGTGTGTTTGTGTATATGTGTGTATGTGTGTGCATATACATATATACATATATATATGTGTGTGTGTGTGTGTGTATATATGTATCTGATACCTGTAGAGACAGACAAATAGAACTGCTAATTAAATCACCTATTGTGGTCACTGAGTATGAAATAATCAGTGAAGTATGAAGTGATCACCGGAAATAATGTTTGGGGGGATTTGGAAGACCCGTGAAGAAGGCAGAAAAAGCTCAAAACTCTGCTTTCCCATCTCAGAGCAAATCCTGAAAATTAATACTGGCAAGGAGAGAGAAAACCCTCATTTAGAAGCTGTAATGGGACCACAGGATCAATGCAGCTAACAGGAAAGTACATGTTCACCTTGAAGATTTTCTGTTAGCCCACTCAGGAAACAGACACAACTCTATGGGGTCTCTGCGTGAGAGGTGGAACAATGCTTAGGCCTGTCCGCTAGACACAGGAACAGAGATAAGTGTGCAGTTTTAAATGACCCAAATTCCTCTACTTTTTAAGAGCCACTGAGGCTTTCTTGCCAAAAGCAGCCCATTCCCTCTGGATTTACGAAGCTGTTTTTTGTTGTTTTTTTTTTTTAATTTGCTTGAAGAGCAAGAGCCTTTAGGACCTTTGCTATGGCAGCTCTTCTGCTGTAGAAAGAACACACATGTCTCCTCAAGCTACTTCAGGTTGCCCCTTCAGCCGGGCCAGAAGCAAACTGCAGCATTCCAGAGCCAGCTGCAAAATTCAGTCCTATGCAAAAGTTACTTCCTGGAGAAAAAAAGGCATCTCTTATTTTAACATCTTTTTCTGTTTAACTTTTAAAACTTTCTATGTATATCTTTTGTACCTGCATCTATGTCTATTCACCATACGGTTACCTTCCTGGTGCTCTCAGAGGTCAGAAGAAGGCATCACATCCTCTGGAAATGGAATTGCAGATGGTTTGAGACACCACATGCGTCCTGGAAATTGAACCCAGGTCCTGTGGGAGTGCAGCCCGTGCTCTAACCACTGAATCACCTCTCCAGCTTTCTACTTGTTTTAAGCTGTCTTGGATTTGGTTGGTTGGTTAGTTTTGTTTGTTACTTGGTTTTGTTTTTGAGACAGAGCCCCATTGCAGTTCTGGAGCTCAGTAATTATACCAGGTTGGTCTCAGACATCCACTTGCCTCTGCCTCCAAAAACTGGGATAAAAGGCTTATTTTTAACATCTTTTTAAAGATACAGAGAGAGGATAATATCTGGGAAAGGGTTCTGAGAATGCTAGGTCAATAAAAGTTTGACAATTTAAATTAAGACAACTATTTCACTGAGTTTACTTGCAAATATCTGGGATTTGATCAAGCTTAAGCAGTTGAATGTAGCTCTGAATTTTTGTTTATCTGGCTAACTGAATCCTCTTCTCAACATGACTATATCAAAACTGAAATGTCAGAAATGCCCTTAGGAAGGAAATACAGAAGGAAATCTTACAGTTGGGAGCGATAGTGGTGGTGGAATTTCATTTCTCGTGATTGGCTAGTGGCCCATCTTTCTAGGTCTCTTGAGAAACAATAATACATAATCAAATAACTTAGATGTAGCATCTTTGAAGATTAACATGGAGACTGTCCCTGTAGAACAAGAATTCAGAGATGCCATAAGTGGTATAGGGACATGATTTTGATTGGTGTCATCAGATCTCAGGATGCTCTGAACTTGGGGACACAGTGAACCAATAAAGGAAAAGAAGACATGGTTAACATTAGAGTAGCATTCAGAATGTTCTATGCAGCAGCAACCTCCAGGTCCAGATAACTGATTAGAAGCCTGGGTCTAGTTCACAACCTTTTAACTGGATATGACTTGAATCATGCAGAAAAACTCTGGGTCTGATGGAGAGAGCTGCTGTGCATCTCTCTTGCCATCACCACATCTGTGGTTGTTCTTAGATCAAAGACCCCCAACTGAAAAGGTTAGCCACCTGGATTGTAGCTCATAGTTCTATCCATTTTTTCTGGCAGAGGACAAGACACCATGAAAGCATAGACAAATGCCTAAGTCCTTGGGAGCTTTTGCATATTGGTTTGAGTGAATGTTAATCTGGAACATTGTTGTTGTCAGTTCAAGATAAATGAAGCAAAGACTTAAGCTAATTCACTGTGCAGAGACTCATCCTATCTTCATTTCCCCATGTTCCTGGTACATAATTTGAATAGATACACTACAAAAGTAGAAGACTCTTGACATTGACTCTTAGAAGTAAAGCCTCTTGTTCTATGAAGTACCAGGTGGAATCTTCTGGAATGCCATCTATGTGGTGTATTTAAGGGAATGACAACTAGATCTAACAGGCAATGGAGGTTACTACTAAATTCTTAGAAACTACTGAGCTCAAAGGTCCTGACAGTATCCCGCATAACTTCAGAGTAAATTTGAGAAAGCAACCACCTAATCCACTGGTTATGCAAATCAAGCGCTGGATCTTTCTGTGACCTCTTCAATTAAGTGAATCAGCCCAACTCCTAGTATCTGACATGCAGCCACTGCTCTGCAAATGCCTTTTCTACCACCTACCAGAAAAAGCAATACTCAGCCTAGCTTAAAGTCTCTCTGCAGTGACAACAGCAACCTTCAATATGTTGCCTCAGGAAAGGTCAAATCTCAGGCTCTGTAAAATAATCTATCAGTTTAAACCTTGATTGTCTCCCATATTAAAAGTAAACAAACAAACAAAAACATAATGCTGGCGTGTTATACTGACAAAAATCACACGAGCACATAGGTGAAATACTTGACACGTCACATATGGAATATATAGTTTGTTGGGCTTTGAAATCTTAGCGATGGAGTTCTAGTCATCGGAGGCCTGTCAGGATACTCCCTACAATGCAGACGAAAAGTTCCCACACCATTCATCTCCACTGCTAAGAAACAAAAGAGTTGGTGAGCTTCCTTGGACACTTGGAATAACACAATTGTATGTCTCACCGCCACCTGCCTCTGTGTCCTAAACTGTACCCTCTGAAGAGCTCCCAGGGGTCACCTGACTGGGGAAAGAAACATTTTGCCACTGTCACCAACTTGATAAAAGCAATATATTCTAGAGAAACACTTTTACAATCTATTAAGACAATGGACTCCAAGAAACTGTCATTTCCTCAGGAATCTTAAGCTGGAATAAGAAAAGCCTGAGCCAGCTTGAAACTCTTATTCCCACAAATTCTTCTCTCCTTTAAAGAAACTTAAGCGTCTTACAAAGACAATGATGGGTCAGTGGTGGGTGAATCACACTTTGACCAGGACTCCTTAGACATGCATATCCGTGACCCTCTATATAAGTGTTAATATCACTTCAGGAACCTGAGGATGGACTGGTGGAGGCCTTTAGATCTCTTTGTCTCTTTTCTCTATTTTTACTAGTCTGACTTTGTTAACTGATTTCTCAGGGACAGGTATCCAAACTGACCTTTGGAGTTACAGAGTGTAACATTTCTATACAACTCAAGCAGCTCTGTGGAGAACACGGACATGTGATAGTCCCCACTGAGAAGGATAAAAGATCCATGTGGATGATCAGTACTATGAAATACAGATTAGACACAATGATAGCAGAAAGAGAGGTACATCTATCTCCGAGACAAGACTGGACAGATTTTTCATGTCCTATGTGATGATTATACAATGTCACCTCTGTACAACAGGCTCACAATCTTAATATGGGGGAGAGAATGCAATCTGTGAGTGATAGTCTAATTTCCCGGATAACCACTTGATAATTAATACAAAATGGCCATGGTGTCAAAGATAGAGACTTGCCATGTATTCAGCAATGTGTGTTTCACCCCACTAAGCATGATCTCATCTCTAAGAAACAGACTTGTGATAGAGACTGGCATGAACATTCAAAAAAGTACCATATCCCGGGGCATCAGCTACCAGGTGGCAGGTTACACTTTAGTCTCCCATTATGAAGACCTGTAACTTGTCTGTACCCAAGGAATATTTTCCCCACATTTTGGATTTGTTTTCTGTCTTCCCTTCTTTTAGTGTTAACTCTGTCATCAGAGTACTTACCAAAATTAGCACTATATTTCACATACATTGAATCTAACAAATGACCTTAAGATGAATTAAGTAAAAGTACCAGCTACTATTCATGGGATGCATTAGTCTTAACAGATGACTCACTATTCACATTCAACTGTTTCTAAGAAATGGTGAACTGGGCAGTGGTGGCACACACCTTTAATTCCAGCACTTGGGAGGCAGAGACAGGTGGATCTCTGTGAGTTTGAGGTCAACCTGGTCTACAGAGTGACAGGTTCAGGACAGCCAGGGCTACATGGTGTAACCCTGTCTTAAAAGAAAGATGAGGAGATGGGGGAGGGTTTAAATCCTAGCTCTTCCCTTCTCCCAGAATGAAATTCCTGGGGAAATTCCAATCCTATGCAATGTACCATTTCTCAGTGGTCTGGTAACCCGAGTAGAGGGCCACAGCACTTCCTTAGAATAGAGTCATTGCTTCCAGGACCCTTCACACACTCATTGTTAATTCCTTGCTCTTGCATAGACACGGTGGTAAATCTAACCTAAGTTCTATGTTCCTTTCAGTTAGTTCTCTTCTGTTTTTGTGGTGGGTGTGTAAAATAAAAGGTATATTCCATTTTAGTCCATAAATTACAGTGAGCTAAAACAGGATGCAGAACAACCAGGAAAGGAATAGATATTACTCACAGGTAGAATAAGTTGGAAAACTTTGGATTGTCCCTTTAGAGCATATTAGGAACTTGTACTCACTTTTGTCTTAAATGAGAGTTGCATTAGTTAAGAAATTGAAGTTTTAGGTCTGATATGTGTTTGAATGTGAACTATGAATGTGTAACAAGCAAGAAACAGAAGGTGCTTGATAGATCTTTTCAATCAGAAGTGAATACTGTGTAGAAACTAGATCAAGAAGCTTCCACTGGAGACTGGCATTAGTATTACAATGTTATGGGGTATCCACCAGAGAAGTCAGTGCCAACATGAGTTAAAGTCAACAGAAAGTCTAATTAGCTGGGCAGAGACTACACTGGGTGTTTGGGATCCCAGTGTAGCCCTCAGCCTTTCTCAGGGTGAGCTTTTAAGCACAAAAACCATGTTCTGGGTTGATAAACTTAAGTTAACAAGAACAGTTAGTCAGAAGCAGAACTATAGGAGCTACAAAGCAAGGTTAGTACATTTTCAGACTTTTCCAGAAGTATATGGACTTTGATGGATTAGGCCTTTGTTTTAGATTTGGCAGACAGTGCTGTCTATGTACTGAGGTTTACAGTCTGAATGGCACTTGCGTCATGGAGTCAGGTATGCTAAGGTCTAGGTGCTTGTTACAATAGGAGGAGTAGCTATACAACTGTACTCCATACAATATGAGTATATCAGTGATAAACCTCTATTTATGAATCAGAATGGCATTGGTAGGGAATAATGACTAACGATATTTTCATCTAGGTCTTCATTGGGATGGAAATAATAGTAATAGCTTCCTCATTAAACAAGTTGTACCCTGTCTCTAAAAGTAACATAGAACATAGTAAGATTTTGCCAGTGATGTGTTGCTTTTCTTGGAAAGAAATGAACAAATACCTGTTCACCCAAGGCCAGGTACTGACAAAAGAACAAGTCCCACCCTCATAGATAATGCAGCATGGAGTCTCATTGTTAATATAACCTTGTATGCATTCTGACACCTCCTAAGATCATGTCCAACAAGGCAGTAATGACTGGAACGCCAAGCAAGGGTCCCATGACTCTCCCCACCTCCTTCTACTAGAGAGTACTATAATCTCATAGGCATTAACATGGACCTAGCTATCACTGAACCATTTTATTTTTTCATTGCCACAGCTACGAGTCAAAATTATCTTTGGCCTACAATGACTATTTTGGGGATAGTCATGTTATATTCAAAGAAAAAGCTATACTACAACAACCACATTATTGATAATATCACAAAGTTACATTATTGATTACTTAGCTAAGAGACAGAAAAAGGTTCTGGAGAGTGGGTAAGAGTGTTTAAAATTAGGGAGTACTTTAAGAGACCTCCAATGTAGTAATAATCCCTGTGCTCTTTTTGTGGGTATGAGTATAGGAAGAGATAAATCTCAAAATCAGATTTATTAAAAATGGCAGTACTCAAAAACAAAATAAAAATAAAGTTTAAATCATCCTCGACTGATGTGTGATCCCCCTCTGTATGCTGTGAATATCATTGGTTAATGAAGGAACTGCTTTGGGACTATAGCAGAGCTATAGGGGAACAGAGCTAGGTGAGGAAAACTAAACGGAATGCTGGGGGAAAGAAGGGTGGAGTCAGAGAGAAGCCATAGACCCTCGGAACTTTAGCTGGTAAGCCACAACCACGTAGCAATACACAGATTAATAGAAATGGGTTAAATTAAGATGTAAGAGTTAGCCAATAAGAATCTAGAGCTAATGGACCAAGCAGTGTTTTATATAATATAGTTTCTGTGTGATTATTTCAGGGCTAAGTGGCCAGGAACTAACTAGTGGCCTCCTTGCTACACTTGACTAATCTTTAGCTCTGACATTTCATCCTACCGAGACTTCACAGTTCTATCTCAAAACCACAGCCCACACACGTAAGCCTTACCCCATGGTTAACACTACTAGTATAGTTATTAGTCATATGATCACTTAAATGAAAACAAAATAGGTGCCAGACATTCCAGCCATTCACAAACTGCTTTCCTAGTTCAGGTCACCATTACACAAAATCATACTGCTATGTTGTTATCTTCCCATTGGTGACCCACATGGTTAGGTCCCATGAGAGTGAACGCTGACTATTTGAAATACAGATGTTCTCTGGCCGAAGTGCATCCCTTGTCAAATCATAAACATTCAATAAGTCTCTGCTAAATACGTCAATGAATCGTAAACATTCCTTGATGTGGTACTTACTCAAACCACTAAACCACTAGACATCATTTAATTTGTATGTTGTTGCTTAGATCATGCTTGACATGGCTATTTATGGGGAAAGATATGGATAGGGACCAAATCTTCATGTTTAGGTTGGATTAATTTTATTGCTGCTTAAAAGAAATTATTTCAGCTAAAGTTTATCCAGAGCCACCATTGCACATTCAGTATGAAACTGATAGATCACATTGGGAGAAGTTAAAGCAATAACACCTGCATTGCTTCACTATTTTCTCCAACTGAGTGTTTTGGTGATGAGCATTAAAATGCCAGAATTTTGTTTGTTTCTCAAAACGAGGTCTCACATGGCCCAGGCTAGCCTGGAAAAGTATTTTATAACACAGGTTGCCCTCAAATTCTCAATTATTCTGTGTCATCCTCCTGAGAGTTGTGTTATATGCATGTGTCACCTTCCTTGGCTCAAATGCATGAGTTTGAAGCTGTAGATGTGGCTCAGTTGTTAACAGTGCTTGCTGCTCTTCCAGAGGACCCAGATTCAGTGTTTGTACCCACCTGTAATGAACAAGTCACAACTTCCTGTCACTCCAGCTCCAGTTGATTAGATGTTCATTTTTAACCTCTTCATACACACACACAGAGACACCCAAACAAACAAAAAATAAAATTACCTGGGTGGTGGTGGTGCACGCTTTTAATCCCAGCACTCGAGAGGAAGAGGCAGGCAGATCTCTGTGAGTTTGAAGCCATCTTGGTCTACAGAGTGAGTTCCAGGATAGCCAGGACTGTTTCACAGAGACTCAAAAAACAAAACAAAATAAAAAAGAATTTAAAAATCAAATTAGCTAATGTCTGTCATATGTCATAAAAGAAAATGAATACTTTCCCTAATCAAAAGCTTGTCAAATTGTCCTAAAAATAGTAATGCATATGACACTAATGACTCTAGGAGAGAAAAAGGATAGGATTCTCAACTTCAAGAAATGAAAAAACTCAAAATCAATGAAGCCATTGTTATGTTAATATCTTATTGTTATGCACCACATTATAATGCATCAGGCAGCAGTTGACAGCATGGAAGGTGGTGACCTCACATGATTGCATCAACCATTGCCTTTACAGCCATCTTAGTTTGTAAAAACAGACTCTGGGGTTTGAACAGTGACGTCATCTGCGGGCACACTTCTCGGAATGTATCCTTAGTGCTAAGCATCCCATGCCTCCAAATATAAAGCAAGAAATGCCTTAGAAACAAAAGAGACACTCTTGCTCTTGCCCAAAAAGAATTAAGGAAAGCTTCAAGAGTTAAACTTGAGCTGACCCTCGAGTTCAGCATGTTAGCTGGGGCAACTCGGCTGGTATCTCACTACACTAACAAGCCTGCCTGTTACCCTGCACTAAATGCTGTCTTTGATAGGCTTTAGTTGGAAAGAGAAAACATGACCAGGTCATCATTGTTTTAGGTAAATTAGCTCAACAAGATTGTAAAAGGCCAATTAGACAGCAAAGAGTCCGGGGGCAGAAGTCTGGTTAAAAGGTTATTGCTATTTGGAGGTGGGGGAGATGGAAGACCCAGGCAAGAATCGTCAGCTTCTCTGTGAGCTGACAGTAAAACAAAAGGCAAATTTCTCTTCTGCTATTCAGAACACAGGCTACGAATTCGTCCCCTCCTAACAATGACACAAAGACACAATTTTTTAAAAACCACCTAGAGAAGTAAGGTAAATTATGCACAGTGAGGAAGCAGAAAGCATCATTTCAATTCTTTTGTTTAAGGTCTTTTTTGTCTTTCAGGCAGGCAGGAATTATATTTGCTAAGAAATTCAGAAATAAATATTGATTTATTTAGGTGCTTCATATGTGATATGAGTTATATGAAAAATATTCCAAATATAAAAATGATAGCATTGTGAAATCAGTTAGCATATCCATTTGGGAGGGAACACATAGAATCTGACAGTCTGGTTGGCCAGGCGATCTCTCAGAGTCTCTTACTGTGCATATATAACATTTTAGCATCCTCCAATTCTAAGACCTCAATTGTCTCTCTCTTCTATTAAGACTAGGATACATACTTATTTTCACCTGATTTCCATGACTTATTTCCCCTTCTGTACTCATATCTGCGTGGCTGTATCCCTAATTGTTATAAATGCCTTGACTTCTAAATTCCCATCACTCAACGATATTCACACAATCTGATTTTCTTCACCAGCCTGTGCCCCTCTGACTTTCCTTCATCAGAAAACTAGCCCACCCAGAATCCTGAGAGATTTGAACGCACATGGATCTGGATGCTAGATATTCGGAGTGGTGTCAGAGTCTTCGTTCTTCATTTCTTCTTTATGCTGTGGCTACAAAATCTCTCTGAATATAGATGATATTTCTAACAAGTAAAAGTTGTTAGAAACACACAGAATGGAGAGGAAAACAAAGCATTTTGCTTTAAGCATTTATTCTTGGGGTTAGGTTTTGAGTACTCAGCCACATCACCAAAACTCAGTACTGGGTCTCCATCTGGTGGCCAAAACTTTTGCTTTTCCTATCTGAAGGAGCGTGTGAGTTTTCCACTACATTTTCCTGAGAGGTAATTACAAAGATTAAAGACATGAGGAATTACCTTAAAAGGAATACACAAATTCAGAAAATTATAAGTTTATGTAAACATTGGACACGAATTTCTGTAAGAATACAGTTTAATTTTCATGCAGAAAATAAAAATTAGAGATAGTTGGACCTAAGCAAAGACAATTGGTTACAGTTGGAAACTCTATGTTGTTTGACATACATATTAGCAGATTTCCTAAATGGAAGGACCACAGTGAAGAAGTTAAGCGAGTATTTTCCTTTCAAGGGGCTTAAATTCTAGTTGAATAAACATAAAAGGCTAAAGAGTCAGTGAGAGGACAAAGTGTAGGGAAGCCTTAGAGAAGCCGTAGGATAACCGACTTCATTCCAAACGTTGAGGTAGGTCGTTTCAATTTTAGATGCTATCAAAGTTTGGTTTTGATAGGTTTATTCATGACTGTCATGTATAGACCAGATAAAAATGAATATGTACTGTAATATATCTATAGCATATTGATTTATGGGGAAAAGGCTGTATTGCTTGGTAGAATGATCACACTGGCCCCCTCTACAATTGGGAATATACCCAAGAGATGCCCAATCATACTACAAAAGCATTTGTGCATCTATGTTCATAGCAGCATTATTTGTAATAGCACGAACCCGGAAACAACCTAGGTGCCCCTCAAGGGAAGAATGGATCAAGAAAGTGTGGAATATATACACATTAGAATACTACTCAGCAGTAAAAAAACAATGACATTTGAATTTTGTAGGCAAATGGATGAAAATAGAAAACACTATCCTTAGTGAGATATCCCAAACCCAAAAAGATGAGTATGGTATGTACTCACTCATTAGTGGACCTAGCCATAAACAAAGGACATTAAGCTTATAGCTCACAAGCCTAGAGAAGCCAAATAGCAAGGTGAACTTAAAGGAAAACATATATAGATTCTCCTGGAAAGTGGAAGCAAACAAGATCACCAGGCAAAAGTTGGAAGCACGGGAGTGGGGATGGGGGTGGAGGCAGGGATGGGGGTGGGCAAAAGGGAGAGGGGTAGGAGAAGGGAAGAACTGGGGAGAGCTTGGGGGAGTGGGAGGGTGGAGATGGAAGAAGGGTGGATATTGGAGAAGGGAATAAGATATCTACATTAAGGGAGTCATTTTAGGATTGGCAAGAGACTTGTCTCTAGAGGGGATCCCAGGTGTCCACAGAGATGTCCCCAGCTAGGTATTTGGGCAGCAGAGGAGAGGGTGCCTGAACTAACCTTGTCCCATAGTCACATTGATGAATATCTTGATCATCACCATAGAAAATTGCATGATGGATGGAGATAGAGTCAGAGACCCACAGTCACATCAGAACAAAGGACTGAGCTCCCAAGGTCCAGTCGAAGAGCATAAGGGGGGACAAGATGAGCAAGGAAGTCAGGACTGCGAGGGACTGGCCCACCAACTGAGACAGTGTGCCTGATCTAATGGGAGCTCATCAAATCCAGCTGGACCAGGACTGAATGAGCATATGACCAAATCAGAATCTTTCAATGTGGCTGCCAATGGGGGCTGACTGAGAAGCCAATGATAATGGCACTGGGACCTATCTCTTCTGCATGTATTGGCTTTTTGTGAACCTAGTTTATATGGATGCACACCTTCATGCCGTGATGGAGCGGGTAGGGCCTTGGGCTTCCCACAGGGCAGGCTACCCTGCCCCCTCTTAAGGAAGCAGGGAGAAGATGAGTTCAAAGAGGTAGCGAGAGGACAAAATGTGGGGGAGCTGTAGAAAGCCCATAGGGGTTATGGAATTCATTCTAAATGTTGATGCCAGTCATTAGAGTTTTAACATGGTCATAGTTTGGCTTTCATAGGTTTATTTGTGATTGCCATGTGTAGACCAGGATTGCAGCATGAGGAAGGGGGACAGAAAAAGTAACAGAGAGCCCAATTAAATGTCTGTTGCAATAATCTATCTAGGTGAGAAGCTGGGGTGATTTAGTCTCTGATGGTAAGAGCAGACAGGGTTAAATTTAGGAAGGACATTTTTCAGGTAAAGACAATAGGAATGTCTATAAAGACTAAGAAGGAAAATAAAGAGCAGCTAAGAGTTCTAAAATTTTTGACCAGGTACATGTGAAGACAAATGCTGAGGTTGAAGAACACTGGGAATGAACAATTTGATGCAGTGGGGTGGGAGGAGGCAACAACAAAGGAATTTACCCCAAGTGACTTGACTATTAGACATCCATATAAAGATGTCAGAATGTAACAAAATATTTCGACAAAGGAAATATAAGAAATGGTGTTACAAACTCTAAACCACTCTTCTGTAATTGACGAGGTTGGTCAATGGGAAATGTGCAGGGCTTCCTCAGTATAATTCACCAGAATGAGTCAAATACACATCAAAGTGAGGGCAACATAACTTAGTCTGTGTGGGCTGATGTCATAATGAAACGGTCTTGGGTTATATTGCTATAAGACCACATATCCCAGTCACCATGGTCTATGGCAAGAGTGAAGGTTCAGTCACTCACAGCCCTTTTCAGACTGGATGACAAGCAAGTAAACAAAGGCACCGGCAAAAATCCATACCCTGCATTAACTACTTTTCTCAGAGCTACATCCAAAAACCTCATGGTTTGAGAATGCAGTTCACCATAGCCCAGCAACACAAGAACAAGAGTGGCTCACAGCTGTGCTGGGAGAGCTAATTGCATCTGAGTAGATCAAGAAGGACAAACTGGATAGAAAGTCCATAAAATTCACGGCCTGAGTCTTGCTTGACCTACACAGAAGCCTACTTCCTCCAGCTAGGGCCCATCTTCCTGAAGATTACACAACCTCCCACAAACAGCCGGAAACCAAGTGTTCAAACACAGGAGCTTAAAAGTGACATTCTATCCTCAAACTGTAACAGTGTGTGAGAAAGAGCAGGGGGCAAGAGTAGACTCAGTGGGGATAAGCACACGACATGTAAAGTGACAGAGGTAAGGATTAGGGTGGGCAGTGACATGACCTGAAAGCCAGAGTAAAGTAAAACTAAACTCAACATTATTTTAACACATTATATAAGACCAATGTGATTCAATAATGACATTTCCTAAACATTAACTTACATTATTGACACTTCAGCTATGTGAAAGAGACAGCAAAGAAATACTCCAGACAAGCAGATGTTCACCAGACTTGTCAATGAATGTGTGCGGAACGGATTGTATTTGTCATTCTAGTTAGATGCCATCATTACAGTGGTGTGGACTTGTACACTCATAAAGTAATGTCCCCACTTAATAATACACAATAAGGGATATTCGACACTATGCTGTGATGATTTTGTCTCAGGAAATAAGATCAAGTCAAAGTGATCTAATCACATCAAGCTTGCTGAATGAGGAATGGCAGAGATACTCTTGCCAATGCCACATGGAATACATACCAAACAGCATGTTTCTTACCTGCTTAGGTTTACATCAGCTATTAAGGACTGAAGAATTAAGTTTCCCTTCTGAATAAATGAAAAGATAATCTTATATATCAATGAATCATACTTCAGTCCCAGAAAAACTAGGGGTGGGGTGGGGGAATGCACAATTGATATTTGTGGCATGGACAGTTAACGTTCAAATTTATTAGTCTTCACATAATGAGTAGAGAGCCTCTGCCTTCAGTGTAGAATGGTAACCATGGTATATGGGGAGGAAAGTTTCTACAAGTGGGTAAAATCACACTCAGCATGATCTGAGAGAGTCTGTCATCATGAATTCAGTCTGGAGGACAAGAATACAGCACTCAGTCCATTTTCCTGCATTCCTCATTCAGACAGTCAGACACTTGCATGAACACTTACTGGCTCAAGCTTTCCAGATACTTATTTCTTGTACAGCTGCCCAAAAAGGTCCAGGCAAACTCAGTTGTCCAATAAAGATTCACAAGTTCATGAGACAAACAAACAAACAAACGAATGAACAAATGCGGTCAGTGGTTGTGCACAGCCTTTAACCCCCAGGAAACGAAAGCAAGAGGATCTCTGAGTTCTAGGCCAGCCTGGTCTACAAAGTGAGTTCCAGGAAATCCAGGGCTACACAGAGAAACCCTGTCTTGAAACACATCCCCCAAAAGCCATTAAATAAGACTAAGTAATTACCAGAAATACTCATCATTTTGTACCTGTATTGCAGGTACAATAAATACCTCGGAGAATGCTCACACTAAAATTATATCGGTGCCAAGCAATGTCAGTGGGTGTCAAGTCTATGAGGAAAAGAGATCTTATCCACCATGGCAAAGTAAACTTGTATGTTCACTGGGAGGGCCATCTGCCAATGTGTGGATAATGAAGCATGCTTATGTGCTTATGTTTTGCAATTCTACTCAAGCACATACTAGAGATTCTTAAGGACATACTAGTGACAAAACTTTCAAACCATGAGCTACCAAACAAGAGGTAGTCACTTCAAACTTTAAGGAAGCATTTGATGGAACTGTATGCATTATGGTGCTGCTTTCTATGCATAAGCTGTGAGCTAATTAACATTGTCGACCTTGTGAACATTGCCCGTTACATCACATGAAGTGAGAATGTTTGAGATCATCACTCTTCACAGGTTCCAAGCATAGTTTGACCACAGCCACAAATGAACTGCATTTTCAGTATGTACTGCTTGCATAACAGAAGCTTTGTGCCTTAGATCGATCCCTAGCCCATCATACCATGCTCAAACCCTGACAACCTCAATTCTCCTCCCTGGTCTATGAGTTTGACTGTTGCAGATAACACATACAAGAGAAAACATTAACTCTTTGTCCATTCACCTTATTTTATTTTAGCATAATGTTCTTCTGGTTCAGTCTAATCCTAATTCCTTTGTTTTTTTATTATTGAAGGATGCTCTTTGCATAAATGACGTTTTCTTTATTCATCCACCCATCAACAGTCATCCAGGAGTTTCTGGCTTCTGCTGTTGTGATAAGACATAATGGTCACAGCTCTGCCCCTTGCTTGAGAGGCAACCCCAGTGGCCCAGACCAACTAGTTTAGTTATCATCCAGACCCATATCCTGGGTCTTGGATTGGTCCATCCTAACATCTACTCCATCTATGACCTGCTGAAATGGGTGAAGAGACAGGTCCTGCAGAATGATAACTGCAGGACCCCCATGACTCAGGGCAACAGCAGGAGATCTGAGAGGAGTTCCAGTCAGGATCCAGAAATGATGGTGTTCCAGAGGCCTTCAACCAGACCATGCATTGCAATGAATGTTCTGTAGATGGGGCTGACTGGACAAAATGGTACATTGTGTGACATACCACAGCTCCCAATGCCACTGGGATGCATGAACAGGTATTGGGAAAGACAGAGGAGCAAGGTGGGTTTTTGTTTGTTTGTTGTTTTGTTTTGAATTAATTGGGAGGGTATGCTGCAAGGGTGAAGACATGCAGTGACTGGGAAATAAGTGGTATTGGGGTTCACGATGTGAAATTCCCAAAGAATCAATAAAGAATTATGTTAAAAAAAAAAACATGGCCAGTGACTTACAGAAGAAACGGTTAAGTTTGATTGCGAATTCCAGAGTGCATGTCCCTAAAGGGATGAGAAAGTATGGCATTGGACTAGGGAAGCTGAGAACCACAAAGCAGAGAAAGCACATGGGAACTAGGGCAAGGGTATAAATTCTCAAAGCCCACATCCAGTAACATATTTCCTCTAGTGAGGTGTCACCTCATAAAAGTTCCATGGCTTGTCCAAACAGTACCACCAACTGTTCTCAAGTATTCAAATACCCGAGCCTATGGGGGCGTTTCTCATTCAAACTACCACAAGGTGTTTCCCATGGTTCAATATCTTGGCTCTAAACAGCAACCTGCAGCAGACATGGGAGTGGATCTGGACAGCTATTCAATATGCTGATTTCTATCATGACACCAGAATTTCACTTTCTCTACTTCTTCATTGACAATTGTTACTCTTGTCATAAACATTTATAATAACTATGCAAAAAAAGTGTGGGTGCCTATATTATCAAAAGAAATCTATAGATGAATGCAATCTATACCAAAATTCCAATGGCATTCTTCACTGAAATAAAAAAAATCCTAAAATTCATATGGAATAGAGAAGTCCAGCAATAACTAAATTGGACGTGGTGGCACACATCTATATTCCTAGAATTTGTTATGTAGAGGCAGTACGATTGGCAGTTCAAGGCCAGCCTCAGCTTAATAAACTTGAGCCCACCTAAGCAACAAAATGAAACCCTGTCTTAAGGAAAAAAAACAAGAATAAAATATAAACTATTATGGCGAAAGCAATAATGAGTAAAGAACAATACTAGGAGGAGCTGACTTCATACTACACAGCCATAGTAACAAAAGCAGCATGATACTAGTGCAAACAGATATTTATACCAATGAGTTAGAATAGAGGACCCAGAAATCAACTCACACAGCTACAGCCACATGATTGTTAACAAAAGTGCCAAAAAATACTTTGGAGGAAAGATAGCTTATTAATAAATGGAGTAAGAAAATTAGATGTCCATATTTAGGATATGTCAAAGACAAAACCTACTGCCCTCTTTCATTCTATATAGAAATCAATTCAAAATGGACCAGAAGCCTTAATGTAGACCTGACACTTTTTAGTACTTATGAGAAATGCAAGGATAATCCTCAAGATATAGGAATAAGCAATAAGACTAGGAGCCCATTAGCTTAGCCCATTAATACCAAGAATTGACAAATGGGATTGCATCAGATGAAAAGGCTTCTTCACAGCAAGGAAAATAATAAGTGAAGAGAGAAAACCTACAGAACTGGGGGGAAATTTTTCTCCAGCCTTTCATCGAATAATGGATTAATACTGGTACTCAAAAAAAAATTAAATACAGAAGGAAAAAAAACTCCAATAAGTAAGCAAGCAAGTGAACTGAGCAGATGTAATTTGAAATATCTACAAAATAGCCTTACATTCACTAGCAAAATTACACAAAGACATCGTCTATGTATTGTTCAAGTAAAATAGACATATAATGATGCATCATAGAACTGTTACTTCTAGAACACCAAAATTAGGCATAATCATAAAAAGAAATGAGC
Source organism: Dicrostonyx torquatus (assembly GCA_028555095.1). Taxonomy (NCBI): domain Eukaryota; kingdom Metazoa; phylum Chordata; class Mammalia; order Rodentia; family Cricetidae; genus Dicrostonyx; species Dicrostonyx torquatus. The sequence goes on along the minus strand of JAQHUG010000067.1, from coordinate 336,123 downwards.
AAATTATGGTATACTCATTATATTCCTATACAACACAGCAATGAAAATTAATCGTCCATGACTATGTGCATCAAAGTGTATGAACCTGAGACTCTAATAATGAGCAAATAAGTCAGAGTAACACATAAATGGGTCTCCAGTTTGCAAGGCTAAGAAGGTGTCAAATAGAAAATTCAGAAACAGATTCCAGAACATATGACATTTAATTCATTCTGATGTTTGTTTAACTCTATAGAAAAGAGATAGATTGTTTAATAAACCATCACAGTAAAAACTTTTTGTTGATCATCAACAAAAGATTTGATCCCTAATTTATACCATAGCTAAAAACAAATCATAGCTGACAATAGTTTGCCAGTTTGTCTGGGGATAGTCCTCGTATTCATCTAATCTAGAAGGTTACATAAGGAGGCTGGAGAGATGGCTCAGAGGTTAAGAGCACTGACTGTTCTTTCTAGAGTTCCTGAGCTCAATTCCCAGCAACCACAGGGTGGCTCACAGTCATGAGATCTGGTGCCCTCTTCTGGCCTATAGGATTACATGCAGGCAGAACAATATAGATAAATCAATCTTAAAATACTTTAAAAAAATTTTAAAAATCATTTATGCAAGTCTTTGGTCCATTTATGAGTCTAGTTGTTTTGTTGTTGGGTTGTAAGAGTTCTCTGTATAAGACAGGCAGTGGTGGCACATACCTTTAGTGCCAGTACTGGGGAGGCTGAGGCAGGAGGATCTCTGTGAGTTCAAGGGCAGCATGGTCTACAGAGGAACTTCCAGGATAGCCAGGGCTACACAGAGAAATTCTGTCTCAAAAAACAAAACCAACCAAACAAACAAACCCAAAACAACAAGAGTTCTCTCTATATTTTTTAGCATCAATTTCCTACCAGAAAAAAAAAATATTTTCCCCAATTCTATGATCGCCTTTAGACTCTGATATTGCCTTTAAGGCATAGTATTTTTTTTATTCTAAAAAGTCTTTATTTTATTTTATGTATCTTTTGCCTGCATGTACATGTATTCATGTGGGTACACTGCCCATGAGGAGGCCAGAAGAGGCCATGGCCAATAGCACAAGGAAAGGGTACTTCATGTTTGTGAGGGAATAGAAGTAGTGGAGAAAGAGAAGGTGACTAAGGGGCAAAGAGATTTTTAGAAAGACAGATGTATACATATCTTGATTGTGGTGGTGGTGTCATGAGAGAATATAAATAAGGCAACATCAAATTGTTCGTTTTACAATAAATTTATTATAGGTCAACTATACCTAATGAAACTCTTAAACTACTAATAATGTAAAGGAAAGAAACCCTAAAGAAAAGAAAAAAGCTAAATAAAGTATAAATGCATTTCTGTGATGCTACTGGAGAGCAACCAATAAGGGAAAAGAGTGGAGATGACATCTGATGAAATAGAAAGGACAGGAATCTAATGTTTCACATGGCTTTAACCAGAGGGGACAGTCAGAGAAAAATGTTGTGACCAAAGCTCTGACTAGCTGAACACATTGCAAACAATCTCATAAAGCAGGCACACAGTGGAATTCCATATCCTCCAATAGGGCAGAGCCCCTTCCTATGAAGACCCAAGCACCACCCGTACAAAGAATGGACCAAAAAAGTAAGCCTAACATTAAGATATGTCAGTCCTGGACTCGATGAGAGTGGTCTGCTGTTTAGCAAAAGCAAAAGTATTTCATCGAAGATAAGATGACATCTCCAATTCCCCTGAGCAGTGTTCTGTAGCCAATCAAAAGTAAACAATATAATGGCTGACAGAAAATCAACAGAAGGAACAGTTGGGCAATTCTGATCTTGCAGGTACTAAGTAGAGTGTGAAGTGACTGATTCACATAGTCAAGGAAAAGATAAAACGAAGATTTCTTTAAGAAAGAGTAGGAAATAATGGGGAGAAATTCTATGAAAATTATAAAGCTGAAAATACAACACTGAGTTAAGAATGTGTTGAGTTAGATGAAGCTATACAAAAATATGTAGCCAGCCACAGAGAGTACCAAAGGGTTAGAAATAGACAAGACTTTTTAAAAGTAAATTTTAAAAAACTTAAAAAAGAAATAGAGAAAATTGAGTGGGATGTGTTACAGTCAAAATCTTTAGCAGAATGGTAGCTGGGATCTCAGACAGGAGATGAGGGGAGGTATATAATAAATATTCAAATATTCCATGTCTAAAGATTTTTTTAAAAAACAGAGTTCAAAAATACAGTTGAGTATTACAAAGCTATAAACAGAGGCATATTATTCAACTTTTAAAAAGGAAGATAAAGTCTTAAGAACAAATAAGGGGGAGAAGGTTAATTATTTTAAGAAAAAAACCAGTAATATTTAAAGCTGAATTCCCAACAATAATCAAATAGATGTCTGACCACAAGATGTCATTAAACATCTGAAAGGTGAATACATTTTTTTTTCTGAGACAGGGTTTCTCTGTAGCTCTGGGAGCCTGTCCTAGAACAAGCTCTTGTAGACCAGGCTGGCCTCGAACTCACAGAGATCCGCCTGCCTCTGCCTCCCGAGAGTTGGGATTAAGGGTGTGTGCCACCACCGCCCAGCCAGTGACTACACTTCTGAAGTTCACCACTATGGTGTCTGATCTTCTAAGCCGGATTGAGAGTTCCCTTGAAAACACACATCTGGGAGTGTGAGGGCATTTCCTGAACAGTTTAGTTAAGTAAATTAGATGCACACTAAACATGGGCAATGCCATTCCACAGGATCCTAAACTGAAGCAGAGAGAGGAAGTGAGCCGAGTGCCAGCCAGCTCTCCTCCTTCACATCTTCCCTGATATGATGGACCAAAACTAAGTGTGTGGTAAGTAACTACTCCCCCTGGGTTGTTTTGTCATGTGTTTGGTTGAAACTATGATAAAAATAGCTAATGTAATGACTAAGAGGTAAAAAGAAGCATGTCGATTATGGAAGTGGGGAATTATACCATGCTCACTATCTGATATAAATATCTGAACAATGAACACTCAGCAAGGATGTAAAATACCTGGTTAACAAACAAAATTCAAAACACCATTTGGAAAACTACATCTACCAACCATAGTCTTTTCAAGTATGCACAAAAATTATCAAATTAGTGTGTGTGGCTCACTGAGCAAGCCTCGGGAAATTTAAAAGAATTTATCTTTATTCAGGAAGATTCTGTCATATCAGTGGTGCTAGTTTGGAAGGAGCAATGAAAAAAGAAAATTTAGAAATGTTTAAAGTCTTAGAAAGCAATCATTTGTAGTTTTGGTTTTGTCATTTTTTATTGGTTGCTTTCATGACTCACAGTTCATATTAGTTTGCTTTCAATTGCTGTGATAAAACACCATGGACCAAAAGAAATTAAGAGAGACAAAGGTTTACTTTTTTTTAATGTAAAGTCCCATTTACATTCTATCATGAAGAGAAGTTAGAGCAAGATCTTAAGGCAGGAACCTGAATGCAGGAACTGAAGCCAAGGAAGAATCTCTGTCTTGCTCTGCTTGCTTTCTTATGTATCTCAGGCTCACCTGCCCAGGAATGGCAGCTGTTCAAAGTGCGCTAGGCCCTCCCACAACAATCATATGTCAAAAAAAAAACCCTCCGTACAACATGTTTACAGGCCAGTCTGATGGAAGCATCTTCTCATTTGAGGTTCCATCTTCCCAAAGCTTATGTCAAGTTGACAAAAAGCTAAGCAGCATATGATTTAAAGACTGTAAATTTAAAATGTCAAAATGAATGATACTGAAAATAAAGCATAAAAAATCCTGAGAATCTGGGAAAAGGAAAACAAATTATGGTCAAAGAAATTCAAAGGGAGGAAACAAAAGAAATACACTCATCCTCTGGGCATCCAGAGCCTTGTGCCTAGTATCATTCTTAAATAAAAGGAGCCAGCTTCTAAACACGTGGCTGATTTCAGAACTGAACATCTCTTAGGGCCAGAGGGAAAAAATGACATGTTCTCAGGCAATTTTTAATGGGACAGTGCCAAAGGGACAAGTGTATAAAATGAAAGAGCTTCCAATGTCCCAATATAGAATGATTAGAATGATCTGAGTCACAAGATAATCCTGGGCTATACACTTGAGTATCAGGTAGATCTCTGTGGATCCATACTGACATTAAAGGAAGATTGCACAGAAAAAATAAGAGATCCTGTGTAAAAAGAAGCTTGCTAATTTATGTGAATAATATCCTCAGAGAAGTGCATAATTTCCACCCAATATATGTAGCTCTGATGAAGAAGTCTCACCAAGACCACATCAGCCTGGACAACAAGACTTGCTTATAGTTACTGATGTGCTAATTAATAATAAGCATCCTTCATGTCACATGGTGGAAAAGGTGGTCTCACTCTACATTATTCCTCCCTAGCATCCATATCCAATATTACTCCAGATCATAAAACTGTTTAAAAATTTTAATAGTATGAACAATTGGTGATAAAAGATCTGAAAATTTCCAATAAAATATTGACCCAAGTCAATAAAAAAGATGTACCTCATAGAAAATATAATTTTTAAGATAATGAAGGAGATAAATAAACATATAATATTTGACTTAGTTGCAGAAGGATAAAAATTATAACCACCAGAAGATAACATTATAGTATTCATCAAAATGGCTAAGATGAACAGCAACATGGTGAAAATGCAAGTCCCAGCACCTGACAGCTCAAGAAGTATAAACCACTTAGAGAAATATGGAGTTTACTAAAATTCAGTGATACCGATCTGTGTATTTCTAGTGAACTGTTAACTTCTCAAGTTCATATTCTGCTGGAAGAATAATGCACAAGAATGTGCACAGCTCGATAGGGCTGTGGACTGGAAACCTAAGCATCCATTGAGACTATAACACTGGGAGTCGCTGGATGGAATGCCAAGTAGTAGGGGGGAGTGGGAAGGTACTGGAAAAGGTGAAAGGAGAGGTTTAGATAGGAAAACTACTAGTACGTTCTAGAGATGCTCTGCGCGGTGTGTTGACTGCTAAGTCATTACATGTCCTTGAGTTTGCTAAGATAGCTTTCCCTCAGCAGTGCCATCAGGAAAGAGCAAAAGAGTCTATGTGAGCTAAGAGACATGTTGAAGAGTTTTAGTGGTCACTTCTCAAAGTACACACCCCACATCACACAGTATATCTTATGACTAGACAATTTTATTTGCCAATTTTCCCCAGTAACTCTGGGAAAACATTTTAATTACCAATAAAATGAAGTTTAACTGGTGCAAGAGAATAATATCTCAAAAATCCATAAAGATAGCCCTAGTCAAAACTCCTAGCAAAAGGCGATACATAGCCTGAACTGGTCACCTCCTCTAACCAGGCAAAACTACCACCAGCCACATAACCTTTGACCTACAGTCTGTCTGGCCGATAGGATGTGCTGGAATTAAGGGTGACACAGAGATTGTAGGAGTTGCCAATCAATGACTGGTGCAGCCTGAGATCCATGTCATGAGAATGAGCCCACTCTGGACACTGCCTGGAGGACTAGGATCCAGATGCTGGATGGCATAGAGACCTAGGATAAAACCAAATATGAATAAAGAAAGAAAAAAACTGTCCATGTAATCATACCTAATGCTATTCCGCTATACTCATAGACTGGTACATAGCCCAGTAGTCATCAGAGAGGCTTTATCTAGCAACTGGTGGAAATAGATACAGAGACTCACAGTCTCCAGGAATCCTACTGAAGAGAGAGAGGAAGGATTGTAGGAGCCAGAGGATTCAATAGCACCATAAGGAAACCTACAGAATTAACTAACCTGGAATCATAGGTGCTCACAGAGATTAAACCAACAACCAGGGAGCCTGCATTGGACTGATTCTGCATATATGTTACAGTTGTATAGTTTGGTCCTCTTATGGGTCTCCTAACAATGGGAACAGGAGCTGTCTCTAACTCTTTTACTGGCTTTTGGGTCCCTATTCCTCATACTGGATTGCCTTGTTCAACCTTAAAGTGAGGGGAGGTGCCTAGTCTTATTGCAACTTGGTATGCCATGTTTTGCTGATACCCATGGGAGGCCTGCCCTTTACTGAACAGAAATGGAGGTGGTAGGGGGTGAGGTGAGGGAGAAAGGAGGAAAGGGAAACTGTGGTTTGAATGTAAAATGAATAAATATTTTTTAAAATTAGGTTTTAAAATAAACATATTAGCCAGCACAGTGGCACATACCTGTAAATTCAATACTTGTAGACAGCCAGCCAGATTTATATAACAAAGCCTTGTAAATAAATAAATATTGTACAAATTACACATAAGAAGTTGCTAAATTCTCTAGCAATCAGAAAACTCAAAATAGTCATTTTATACTTTTCATCTAGGCAAAAATGGGTGATTTAAAAAGCTAATGTTGATGTAGGAAGTCATGGTTGCATTAATCCACTTCAGCACAATGATCAGCTCATGGTGGACATATCCATCATACCCTTCATCTTATAGATCTACGTTTGTCAACATCCCTCAATAAAGCTGGAAACAAACATAAGTGTTACAAATGAAATGGGATTGCATATCTACCCACAGGCGGTTCTGCTGTGCTCAAAGAGAACATGCTAACATCTAATAAAATGGGTACCTTCTTTTGCTCCAGCAATTTCACTGATAAGAAATTGTACTGGAGAGATGCGTTACCCTACATGGGGGAGTTTTTACATAGACATGTTCTTCAGCTGTGTTCAGTGAGACAAAGACCTAACAAGAGATGTCTCTCAATAGAAAAAGTGCTAAAAACAAAATTAAAACAGATGCATAATGTTAAATACCATAACTACTAATATGTCATTTATCTTAGAAAGACTTCCAGGAGATGTACTAAGATGCAGAAAAAAATGTATTTTTCTAAAAACAGTGAAATGTGCACATTATCCTCATGTATATATGAAGAGCCCCCTCAGTCATGGGATGAACTACATGCACATGAAACAAATCTAAGATGTTGCTGTAACTAACCCCAAGGAAGTTAAGAAAAGGAGTTGGGACCTAAGCTAATGAAGGAAAATAAAATCCTACATTCCTGAATGAATGGGGGATGGTCATATTTACTCACTTATGTTAAATTATGTATCTACAATACACATCCTCAAAAGAATGGTTATCCTCACTTTAGACATACCATGTCTTTTGATTTAAAGTTAAAAATGTCTAAAAATTAAGAAAATATAGTTCTGGTGAGGCTCAGCAATTCAGAGTACTCTTCAAGGGGACTGGAATTCAGTTCCCAGCACCTAAACAGCTGCCTGGATCTCCAGCTCCAAGGGATCCAATTCCCTCTCTTCTGGTCCCCATGGACACCCACACATATACATATAAATACAAAATAGTTTTACAAATAAAGAGAACTAAATGATATTTTGGACATATAGATCCAAATACCACTAGATGTCAGCAAAATCCCCCCAGAATTATAGACTCACTCTTCTTAACTATGTGGAAGTTTTCACAAGCTCTACCTTAGAGCATATGTAGCTCATATCATATTCAAAGGATATGTATGGATTATTAGGAGACCGACTAACTTCCTTAAAGACAGACTGTAGGTTTTATTAATAGGCAAGGTGTCAACACAGCTGTAATAATTCTCTATTTACTGAGATATCTATAGTTTTTCACATTATTTAGCTCATGAAATGGTTCAATAAATCAAGATGCATTAATCTCATACATTTTGTGTAAAATATGGAGGCAAATTAAAACAATCACATTTATTGAGCTTTTATTTTTAACTGAGTAAAAGAACACAATGCCAATCAAATGAAACACAAATAAACCAGCGCAAACTAGTACACAGTGGTAAATCTGGAGCTTGGACATCATACTTATTACCTCAAAATTAAACAGGACAAGCACCATGCAGCTACAACTGGTGTTCCAAGCCTTTTCCCTGAAGATCATATTATATTCATCACCAGGTCTCCTTTTGCTACCTCAAGAACAGAGCTAATGAATGAATCATTTGAGGTTTATAAGTCACCCACATGGTCTGGTTACTATCTCAAAGATTCAAATCTGGAAGTTCATGGATCCTGTATCTTGGGAATGGGCAAAATGGAGTCGGTGTATATCACAATCTTCTCACAGCCTCAGCAAGGGCAGCTCAACTCTCTGGGGCTGGTACTGTTGAGTTGACTGAAGCCCTTATACCCATGTGATTTGGGTTTCCCAGAGTTTTTGGCTGTGTCAGGTAGGTGGGTTTCTCCAGGAAATAAGGCAAATGCTGCATCATGTATGACCCGGGCTTGTCAGGTCACATGTCATTACTCTTACCACCACCATACTATTGGTCAAAGCAGACATAAGTCTTCCCAGACATAAGAAACAACATTCTACCTTATGGTAGGGAGTGAACAGGCCACATTAGATAAGAATAAATAAGATAGGGAAGATTGTGGAAATCCATGGAAAATACAATCTGGCACAATCTGCCTGCTGAGCAAAAATCCACATCCTTTATACATAGACCATATTGCATTCAGCTCCAAGGTGGACTGAGGTCTCATTTCGGTCTGACATTAGGATAAAGTCGTGGTTTTCATCACTTCACTCAAGTCATTCCAGCATGCTGGCACATATTTGTAATCCTAGCACTCAGGAGGCAGAGGCAGAAGGATTGAGATTGAGGATCAAAATTTTGTGACCAACCTAGTTCACATAGAGGTTCAAGGCCAGCATGAACTATATAGATAAGATCCTGGCCCAAAACTAAATAAATAAATTAACTGATGAACTTAAAATAAAAAAAAAATAAGTCAGTTCCAGGTGCAGGTTGGGCTTCCCAGTGTTCAAGTACACTTCTTCTGAGGACCTACAAAACAAAGCAGCAGGTTAGGCCCACAACACCTCAACAAACAGTTACTCCTGCAGATAGCCATATTGTAAAAAGTAACTCCTGAAGACACAAGTCGCACTGTAAAAATAGATACTGAGAATGCACACAGACAAGCATGGCTGCTCCAGGATCCCTTAGGTACTCCCTGGGAACTGTTCCCCAGGGCTCTTGACTCTACTTAAAACTCTTGGTTTCATCCCCCACACTATCCTTCCTGTCCCATTTCCATCAGAGTGGTGTTCTCCACCTGCTTCATCAGCAGAGGTTTTAGTTCTTAAATCAAGTCTGCAAAACTGGTCACTTCTCCAGCTCTGCCATGTGCAGCACACAGAGTTTGTCTCCTAATCTCAGGCCAGCTCCACTCCACAGCTGCTGCTGTTCTTAGTCATCCCCCTGTGGTACTGGCACCTCCAAAATGCAAGGGCCTCTTGCTGCAACTGGGCTGCACTTTCAAAATAGCCTCTCCTGAGCTCTCTTCATGGTGCCAAGCCTCACCTTTTCCACATGACCCCTTCAATCCGGGGCCTTTAGCTGCTGCTCCAGCTGCGCCTTCACCAGTGGCGCCAAGCCTCAAGGGCTCTTCACAACCCCTCAGACCCCTAAAACCAGCATCACCTCAGTGAATTTCCACATGACCAAGCTCAGCTGCTAGCACAAGGGAAACCCTCGGTTGCCTCTGGACCACAGCCTCTGTGTGCTGACTCGGAGGAAACACTTCCCAGATTTTACCTCAGCAATTCGAGGCTTTTCTTAGTCACAACTAATTTCCTAACTCCAGCCGACTAGCACTGAGTCGCTCAGCAAAGCAAAAGTTTGATTATAGTGGTACTGTATCTTGCAGATCATAGCTGCTTCTTCGGCCCCAGACAACTAGAATCAGAATCTTATTTCAAAATAGCAGATGGCTCCAGTAGAGTCCAGTAGTTTCCCTCTGAAACTTCACAAGCCAGGCCTCTATCATCTACATTTCTCTTAACAATCTCTTCTTCCAAGTTCCCACAGCTCACCAAGCTTTGAATGCTTGATGGTTTTTCTTGCCTAAAGTTCCAAAATCCCTCCATAATCCTCCCCCAAACAACATGCATAGTCAGATCTGTCACAGCAATACCCCACTGTCCTGGTACCAGTTTTTGTCCTAGCTAAGGTCACTATTGCTGTAGTGAACCACCATGACCAAACCAACCTGGGGAGGAAAGGGTTTCTTTGACTTACACTTCCACATCACTGCTCATCACAGCAGGAAGTCAGGACAGAAATTCAAACAGCGTGGGTACCTAGAGTAAGAAGTTGATGCAGAGGCCATGGAAGGGTGCTGCTTACTGGCTTGCTCATCATCACTTGCTCAGTCTGTTTTCTTAGAGAACCCAGAACCACCATCCCAGGCGTGGAACCACCTACAATAGGCTGGGCCCTCACAATTCATTCACCAATTAAGAGAATGCCCTACACCCTTTGCCTTGCCTATAGCTGGAATTTAAGAAGTCATTTTCTCAATTGAGGTTCCCTCTTCTCTTAAGGCTTTAACTATTGCTAAGATGACATTAAACTAGTCAGCACGGCCATGTATCTTAAGCAGCTATTAGAATCATAAGCATGATAGTTAAATGCTGTTATGTCTTGAGAAGCCTATGCCCACCCCACCTGGGTGTATGTATTCTGCTACGTTTTGTTGTTTTCTGTTTGTTTTATTTTTGAGCTATGGTCTCATCACATATCCTTGGCTGGCCAGGAACTCACTATATAGATCAAGATGGCTTCAAACTTACAACTATCTCCTTGTCTCTGCCTCTGAAGTGCTGGGATGACAGGCATTTGCCACCACCCTGCTCCAACTGGGCTTTCCTTTAAGTACCCCCATCCCAGCACTCTATTTCTCTCTTAACATCCATGCTTACATCTATTTTAAAACCCTTTCAAATAGACTCCAGCCTTGCTTTAAAAATCAGCAAAACTGGATACAGTGACTTGCCATTCAGACACACGGGTACAGTGTAGGCAGACATGTGAACTTAATACCAGCTTCTACCACAGTGTGGCTGTGAGTATGCAGTGAGAGAATACACACAGCTCTGAACACAGTGCCTGGAATGTAGCAAACCACCCACCACTGCCACAACTACATGCACCTGCTACTATAACACAAGATTTAAAAGTTAAAGGCAAAAGAAGCCAGTTTTACAGCACTCATCAACTGTGACAGTTCTGGATGTGAATTCGAATGAAATCTGTTGCAACAGTGCTTCAGCACAAACAGAGATCCCCACTCACTGGAAGAGTGTGATCTATGATGAGGCGAGTTAACTGGGGATATGGAAAAAGCATTGTTTTAAAGTCGGAACAAACATTCATCAAGAAGAGACATCATCACCTATAAAACCCACAGTAAGTAATTCATAGAGAAAATTAATATAATATAAATAAGAAAAGAGACAATAGTACATAAAATAACGAACTCACAATAATACTTTAGAGTATGTCTTAATCTAAATAGCTTAAGATAAATTACACTTCAGCAAGTTTGTTCAATAAATTTTAACTGATTTAGTAGTATGCTAGAAATACACTCAAATACACCTAGATATGTAATTTTTCTGTTATAAAATGATACACATGGTAGAAAATGGATTCTTCAAAATGGGGCTAAGAGCTCACTTAACCATAGGAAGATTTGTCAGTCTGAACTCCAATAACTTCAGGAGTTTTACAAAACTCTTCATGGCATTTTTAAAATGTCATGCATGTGTACAGGCCTGTGGTGGTCAAAACAGTTACTTTTTATGGAAAGCTAATAAATTCACAATTCAGAAATGATAAAGATGACAAAACAATGTTTTATAGCCCAAATTATCATGTCTATTTGTTTGTTTGTTTGTGCAGGGTTTTTCTATGCCAGTCTACCAGGCCTGGAACTCACAATGTAGCTGAGACTAGCCCTCTTGCCTCTGCCTTTTTAAATTCTGAGATTGTAGCCATAACACACCATGCCTAACTCTATGCAGATTATCTAATAAGATTTTTCCCCTGTAATATGGTTATCTCCATTCTGTTCCCAAAAAAAATCATTAAAAACAAAGAATCAAAACCAGAAACTCCCTTGAAAACTATCACTTACTTTTCAAGTGTTCTGCTGTGATCTTTTCATTAGCACTGGCTGCATTTGAGTCCATTGTAAAACTCTTTTCCCAGACTCCAGCAGTTGGTATGTTTTCAAAATCATTTCCAAAGCAGCCCATGTTGTTCTCCAAATGGTCAGGTCGTCCCCCAGACAAAGCTGCTATGCATATCTCAAACAGAACCATACTTGGGAAGTTCAGTTTCCCTATGATGATTTTTCTTCTCCATTTCAAATTTCCAGATTGTAATTTTTCACTAACATGACTTTTCTTTAAGAAACGCCTAGAAACATTTTTCCTCTTCAAAGGTTTCTTCTGCAGCTTTTGTTTTCTGGTGCTATAATTAATATTTTCTTCTTTGTTCGAGTGTTTGCCCAACAGTGGACATATGGAATCGTTCTGTAGTTTAGATCCAGTAGCAGTAATTCCATTGGGACCAGCTAAATCCTTAGGATGCACAGCAAGACCAGACGACACTAACACATCTGCTCCACTGTCGTTCTTGTGAATGACATCCACTTCCGATACTGCTGCAGGACAATACACCCTAAACTGAAAACCTAAGCCTAATTTACATAGGAAATCATGAAACAACTGGCTGTCTTCATTATTCCACAACTTCCGTGTAGCAGGTAAGACCCCATTCAGGCTATATGGATAGCTCAGCCTTGGCAAACTCATAATTTTCTTGGGTACAGATTTAAGATTTATTGCTTCTGAGTAAGGTATACGAACAGAAAGTCCATAGTCAATCAAAACAAGATGTAAAGATTGATCCGAAACCTGAGAAATTTCTGCTCTGCTCCACTGACCCTCCAATTCACTTTTGATCAGGCGATTGGAAGCAGAAATCATGTGCTCTTGAGGCAAGGCTTGCAAGGGCTCTGGTAAGTCAGAAAGCAAGGTAAAGAGGTATTGCATTGTATCAAAGAAATCCTCTAGCTGCACATAGAAGTCTGAGGGGTCACCGACAGCAGTGGTGATACCACCAGACCACCAGACTGCCTGCCATTTTGGAGTGGTGCCCAAACAAATGGCCAGATTACCCAAGGTGACAGAAGAGTCTGGGACTCTAGACTGAAAACAGTACCTGAAGATCACAGTTTGTTTTCTTCCATCAGAGACATAGTTACATTTAAATATCCACAAAGAAACATGTCATCTACCAACATTTCCACTTCCCAGGCATCGTCTGAATATTTCCGAGAAGTAATGGTCATTTCCAAATGGGCAAATAAACACACAATGAACTCAAGGATCATTTTCTTAGAATGTGTAAACCAAATTCATTCATGAGACAAGCCTTGTCTTGGAATACTTCTGATCTCTCTACTAAGTACCTTGGGATTATTTACAGGCACTACTTCATGCTGTCCATGATTTACTAAAAAACCAAATACTTTCTCATGCACCCACTGCTCTTCTGTTTTGGATTGGTACCACTTTAAATCTCTCTTAGATATTGATAAGAACTCTAACCACCTTTTAATAATACCCATTGATAAAAAAGAGGAATTATCTTCTTTAGGAATTAATCATGCTGAATCTGATGTTTTCTTATTTTTCAGTAACTTCACATGAAATCCCCCAGTCTTTGATGCATAAATCATTTTGGCTTTTTCAAGCTGTCCATATCTTACCAGTTCAGAAGGAAATTCTACCAGTTGTTGGGAGAGTGGTGTGAAGATCACAGGACCATCATACATATTTACTCTTCCTGCCTTCGAAGGGCTGTTCTCATGGATACTCACTTTGCGAAAGATGGCCTGGGGCGTCTGCCATGCCAGTTCCTGTAGCTTAGAACAGGGTGACCACCTCAGCAACTTCTTGATGACACATTTATTGCCACAAGTTATATTGACTTCCCACTTCTCATCGTGTGTTTTCAAAAATTCACAAGCAATTATTCTGTTAATTACTCCCAAGGAAAAATAATCTGCAATTTTGCCTTTACACATTTCAGCGGGCCCATTCCATCTTATCCTACGAAGAAAAGATTAAATTCCCAGTTGGGGGATAGTTAAGAGTTCCCTGTTCATTGAATAAACTTTAGATCCATTTACTATGGCAGTATTACCATGATCAAGAACTTCCACTTCAAAGGATCCCGGCAGCAATACTCCCTTTGTGACGTCTATAGACACAGTATGGCGACTAGAGTAGTCTATATGACCTCTTACCAGAGGGCTCAGGGAAGTCTGCTTTTTCTGGCCATTTGTTCTTTCATTTAGAACACTGGTGAGTCCTATGACTTCATTTTCATTCCCAGCAAGTGGAACGTGAAAATTGGCCGGGTGGTGGCTAGTGGGTGCAGACTCTTTAACCTGGGTACTCAAGTCAGTGTGGGGTTGAAGAATCTTTGTCACCGGGGATCTACAAAGGATGCATGGCCTTTGGGAAGCTACTTGATTTAAGTCTTTGGTAAATAACTTTTGTGATTTGGGGCCCATACCACTTTCTTCAGGAATCTGTGCAGACCCAAGAGCAAATTTTCCATTTTTATTTTTAAGTCTGTACTTACAGGGCCTCTTCACTTTGTTTTTGGTATGGCTTCAACTTCCTAACAAATTGATGGTTTCAAACTCCTGGCATATACACGTTTGGGGATGCATCAATTGATCTGTTTTGTTTGCAGAATGTGTTGCTAGGCTAGTTTTATTTATTGCATTGTGGCAACAGTTGCTTTCTGTGCTTTCTTTCAAAGGAGCAGTGAATTCCTGATTTAACCTCTGATTCTTTTCCACACACAATGTTTGCTTGGAGTGTTTTTCTCCATAAACATTAAGTAGCAATTTTATTGTTTGATTTATATGTTGATACCCATCATATAAGTCTATACCAAGTTGCCCATCTGATTCCCTGGACAGTATTACTGCTTTTAAGGGCCTCCCTAAGAAGCTGTCTTCAAACCATCTATTGATTTCTCGTGGAATATCTATATCTCCAAGATCTGACAGAAAACACTGAATTGCTTGCATAGGTGTAAATAGCAGCTCTGGAAATTGATCAGAAATGGCACACAGCATATTTTCTTCTACAAATTGCTCATTCCCATAGTCCACAAAATAAACACAGGGATCAGATGACGACTCTGTTGTCTTCACCAGGGCTCTGTATGAGAGCCCATCCTCTATGTATTTAGAGATACACAATCTCATTCTGTTCCAGTCATACGTGGAACACATTTTATGGCTAATCATCTCTGTGATTTTTGTCTCCAACATCTCTAAATATTTACTGTTTCTACAAAGCTGGCAATAGAACTTTTTGGGACTATACACATGAGATATATACACATCTTCTTCACTTCCAATCTTTATATCAAAGGAAGAGTAATAGTAACTGTAAAGACTCACTGAAAGTGGGAGTGGCCTTGATAATACACTGCAGTGGGTGGAGCCACAACGAAGGAAATATTCATTTGCACTTATAAATGATGACTGTAAATCCACTAAGTTACATAAGCATCTAGGGTGTATAAGAACTAAGGCATACACAATACAAGTAAATAACCCTCCACAAGAAGCAATGAAATTTCCAAAATCTCTGGATGCTTCTGCTGTCCAGTCTAATATATTACAAGTAGTGGGATCAACTAAATAGTTGAGGCAGCATCTGAAAGCTTGGGCTTCTAAAGCAAGAAAATGTGGGTTGATGGCACAAAGATCTTTAATGAAAACTCTCTCTTGATTTCCATAGTCAACAAATATTAGTTCAACTTCTTGATCTGATGCTTGAGTCAAAATGGCAGCCCTGTACCACTTCCCGTCTCTGGAATGCTTAGCCACACAGGCTATCTTCCCAGTCTGGTATGGTTCTGGATGGATGCTGTAATAATCTTGAATTTGTTCCATCAGTAATTTCAAATCTCCTAACTTACACAGAAGCTGGCATGAAAAGTCCCCTGGACCATAGCAATAAGAACAGTTGACTTTGAGAAGTTTTCCTGGCTTGAACACATATGCCTTATAAGGCTGTGATGAGATTGGTTCAGAACACAAGTTGAAAGAACTGTTTAGATCCAGGAACCTGTGTAAAGATGAGAGATCTTCTTTCAGCTTATCAGAATGACATTTTTCAGGCTTAGGTCTATTGAGAGGGGCAGAGGCCACAACATTTTTATCATAAAGTGTATCTGTAGATTTTAACTTTAACACTGAACAGTCTCTGACAGGTTTGGGAAAATCTTCTGATGTTACCTCTGCAGACTCTGCATATCCAGCTTGGAGCATCAGGGAGACAACATCCATATTTTCTGGGGCTTCAATATTCTGAATAGTCACCATGTACTTGTCACCTTTTTTTGCTCGAACTTGAAGTAAAATTGTTTTGAACAGAACGATATTTTTGAAATAATCTGTTGCTGGCTGTAGCCATAAATCTGTGACAGGAGATACCTCTGCAAGTGAACAGTGCATGGCTAAGGGAGGCAAACCACAAAATTCTGGAAGCAAAAATTTTGCATCAAAAAATGGTATGGAGTCAGTACTTCCATAATCCAAGAGGCAAACATTAATCCAATAATCATTCATTCCAGTGATGATGGCTCGGTAGAAACATCTGTCCTTGCTATATCTGGCACAACAGACCAATCCAGGCTCAGGGTTTCTCAGGGTTAGTTCATCATTTTCAGATGCTTCATAAAATTCATTTATAGCTTTCATTATGTCTTCAAATTTCTTCTGATGTTTACTAATGCGTACCCAAAAATTTGATGGGTTCAGTACACTCACTACAAATGCTATGTGGGTGGATTCTATCTCCATTCTTACCGTTTTAATAGGAAAACCTGCTCTGAAGTCCTCTTGTTCATTTAGTCCACTCACTGACTGTTCAACATTCCCAATGAAACCATCAATTGCAAAGCTGCCTGTATCAGAAGTGTCTGCCTCACTCAAGGCATTGGAAATGTTTGACTCAAATGCAGGGCAAAGTATTTGTGTGCCCAGAGCCCTCAACAGACACTTAGCATTAATTGCAGATTCTTGAGACTGTAAAGTCACATAATACAAACGTTCATCCTCACTGAACCAGTCAATGCGGGCATATACTATGTGTCCTAACAGGGCTTGCCTAAATGTAATCAGTTGTCGTTTTCTTACTTTTGGGTCTGGACAATGTAAATATGTCAGAGAACATGGAAATGAAAACAATGGTACAAAACTAAAATCCTGTTTCAGTTTCTTCACATGAATGGAGGGTATAGACTCACTGCTGCCATAATCCATGAACCAAATTTTCACTTGATTGTCGGGCAAGAGCTGCTGGAGAATTCCTCTTTGCCACTGTCCATTTGTCCCTTTAGCAGCACACAGGAGTCCAAAATTATCGCAAGTGTGTCTGTTTTCTTGACCTACTGTGTTGTAATGCAAATTCATACACTCTGTCAAGTCTTCTAGCTCTGGAATCCACTTAAGTAACTGGCAATAAAATTTCCCAGGGCTCAGTGCTGATGACACTTTGACTCTGCCCAAACTTCCCACTGGTAAAGATGGCTGGAAATTATCTAGGAGATACTGAACATCAGGTGAAGCACCGATACTACTTAATGGTGACTCGGGTCTTTTCTGGTGTAGGAGGTCTGGCATTGGCTTGGGGAGTTCCTTTAGTATCTCCACCATAAGACAAAACGTATCCCTATCAATGAATCTTCCTAATCGCAATTCAAGAACCTCCGATATAACTTTGGGCGCCTCAAGAAGAATCATTTGAAGAGGCAAAACTGTTTGCATATTGGCTTTCAGCTGTATTCCTACTAGTGACTTGAAATAATTCAAAGCCTTGGGAGACCATTTCTCTCCAACTGGGAGTATGTTGGCAAAAATGCCAACTACAACTCTGGGAGGGAGCTCAAATAACTTGTCGCAAGCAGAGGCTACCCTAGTCCCATCGACTCTCAGCTCTTCTCCCCGATCAATGAGCAGCACTGTGTAGACTTCGTTTGTCTTCCCCACCACTCTGCCTCTCTGCCATTCTCCAGTCATCTTTTCCTCCACCAGACAGAACTCGTTGACTCTCACATCATTCTTCACTTTGGGGATGTGCTGTATTTCCTTCTGCAATATGTGATAGTCAAACTGACACTTACTATTGCTTTTGCCTTGAAATTTCACAAAAATATTCTTGGGAAGACACTCAATATGTAAAACTGTCAGATCCACATCTAAAAATGTTGGTAAGAAAGATGTAGAATTCATTTTCTAAAAAAAAACAAATAAGTACAAATTAGCTTCTGATAGATGGCTATCAATACTATATAAAATTAGTCTTATATAAATAATACAAAGCATCCGTTTTTACATTCATGGAGGGGAGGTAAGACATACACATACACAGTGTGTGAATGGAGCTGAGAGGACAACCCGTGGGAGTTGATCTCTCCTTCTACCATGTAGGCTCTGGACATCAAAGTCACATCATCAGGCTTGGTGGCATGCGCCCTTATTCACTGAGCCATCTCACCAGTCCTCACTTTTTAAAATCATATCAAACACCTTGGCAAAAAAAATTGTATGTACTAGGCAAAATGTTGACATAAACAAGATGTTGCTGAGATAAATACTCTCCTTTGCACATCAGAAAATCTCTTGAAGATAATAAGACAAAAGAGTGTAGATAACTATTGGAATACACAGAGATGATCCTTACTTCCCAAAAAACTTAGAAAATTTATCCTAGATAGCAGATGTGGTATAATGGAAAAGATAAATCAGGTTCACTAGTGACTTCATTCTCCTCCTGAGAAAAAACAACCTTCCATTGGGGCTTCTAATAACCAACAATTCAAGAGGACGAGAGAAGAAAACAAGGGCAGATAAAAGTCAAAGAGGAGATGAAGTTTGCAATCTTTCTCTTGCACTAACTTGCAATGCTTAGACCCTACACACATCATTATGTAGGACCAAGGCTATTCATTGACTAGGAAGCAAAGTATTCAGGTCTAAATGCCACTAAAGTAGGATAATCCCGGAAAGACAGTGAAGCCTGAGCAGACTTAACCCTCACAGGACCAGCCACAAAAAGAAAGAAAAGTTTGAGCCATGAGAGATAACTTTGCTTCTATTTTGGTCTCCATATCTAGAGGATTCTAAAAATAATAAAGTAAATATGAAGAAAGTTTAAAATACTGTCAGTGCTCTAGACTGATTTTGAAGCATACCCCTTAAGTGATACACATGCTGAATACTATTATAATGTTATTATCATGGCCTGGCTCTCAGCTGGTGAGCCCATCCTTTCAGCAGCACACCATCTTTACTTCATATTCACAAAGGGACCAGTGGAGCTCCTTTGTCAAATGTATGTATCTTGTGATGTATTAGTCAATCAAAGCCCAAAGAAACAAGGAAGCTAAATGAGCAAATCCTTAAAACACCAGAGGACAATCCCTCCAGACCACTATTCCTTCAGTTAATCCAAGCCTCTCGCAAACTTACCTCACGCCAGTGGAAAAAAAAAGAAAAGAAAAGAAATCTAAGACTGGCTAACCCATAGCTTGCACATAAAGTCACTTAAATGCCAAAACAGATTGCTGAGGAATTATACTCCAACCCAGTGGGGAGTTTCCCGAAGAAATCAGTGGAAATCTTCACAGTGGACAGGCAAACTTATCAGAAGAAAAAGTTGTTTAAGTTGAAGATACATACAGATTCATGGGCAGTAGTTAATGGTTTCCAGAGAGCAAAAGGAATCTACAGGAAACAGCTAGGGAGATGTACTAAGAAGGGGTGTGAAGAAGTGGTTTGCAGGTAAATTCTCACATAATGGTGCTCAACAAAGACCCACACTGTGGAAGACATTAATTGTGTAAAAACAAAATCTATTCTGTGGATGTCAATCAATCAGCCTCCTACACCTACCTCCCCCAAAGCTTACTCAATGGGATCATGAAGAAAGTTCCTGTGTTGTGGACAAAAGTCAAATCTTCCTGCATCTACTGACCACCTAAAATTCAGAGAATATTCAGGAAAAATTAAGCCAGGAACTCAAAGGCAAATAAATAAATTTTTACAAGGACCAGCTCCGTCATGTCAAAATCCTACCCTTGCTCTGTGTAGGGGTCTTGAGGGAAGTCACTCACTATGGAGTTGGAAGAGTGCTATGTTAACACAATTCATACATCGGGTTTCATTTAGGCCTCAAGTAATGGTGTGAAATCTGACACACTTGTTTCTATCTCTAATTAAACTCTAAGCCTATGAAATGAGAGGTTTAATTAAATTGAGGGTTTTCAAACACCTTTTTTTCAGCAAAAAGTCATTAAAGATAAAAACAGAAAAATCTATAAAATGTATTCGTTGATATTCTAATAATCTTGAGTTTGTACAATTTATAAATTATCAAATGAGAATACGATCATTCTAATGATTACAAGTTCACATAATGTGTCTTATTATTGCCTCCCATTCCACAATATTGAAAATATCCAGTTTATACATCTCTAATTGCTCATTTGCTTCCACAGTTGTGTGTCAAGCAACACAGGAAGATGCAAATAAAGCATATGAGGGAGTCTAACTGAAACCCTCCACGAGTTCATCACATAGACTTGTGTCCCTGTTGTAAAAGGGGGTGGCTGAGTCCCACTGCCTAGAAGTGGGGCCATTTGTTCCATCCAGCACGGCTTCCAGCTGCATGGTTAGATTATGCCCGAAATAACCACATGAGAACTGTATTCATTTAAACTCTGCCTGGCCCATTATCATTAGCCCCTTCTACATATTAGTCTAACCCATATTTAGAAATCTATGTGTCACCACAAGGTGGTGACTTATCGGAAGATTCTAACCTGTATCTATCTGGGGTGGGAGCATCATGGCGTCTCGCACACTTCCTTTCTTCCCAAACTCTGTTCTGTCTACTCCGCCCACCTAAGGGTTGTGTCCTATCTTATAGGCCAGGCATTCTCTTTATTAACCAATGAAAGCACACAAAATAGAGAAGAACCCTCCTACACCATGTCCTCCTCTACTTTAAAATTTAGTATACATTTGGATATTCTGGTTTTAAAAAGTCAATTGCATGTATAGTTTTAATTAAATTCAAATTCAACGCTTGAAATCTTGAAGTAACTTTATATTAAAATTTTGTAGTATCATAGGTCCTCTAGGGTTTGAGAAAAATATAATATACACTTAAAATTGATGCTCATTGTGGGTTTGTGTGTGGGTGTGTTTGTGTGATTAAAGCAGAAGCAAGAAATATTTTGGAGGGAAGGAAGCCATCAAGAATGAACTAAATCTATTGCAGAGAACTGTAAGGGAGAGTTACAAAAGAACAAAGTATATTGTTAAATATGTATAAAATATCACAATGAAATATAATTTGTACTCTAAGCAAATTTTTAATTAATATGGAGAATTCTTCCTATACTGAATTTCCCTGACTCTATAGAATACATTATAGTTGATGTCACTCCTTTGAGTTTGCCTTCTATGGATTAGCATCAAGTTAAGTCTTCCAGTGGGGCCAAATGAACATAAGTGAACTATATTTCTAATCATTAGGACTATAGCTGCACTAAACAAAAAGGACATGAGTTTGCTTTCATTTTATCTTTCTTAACTCGATTGAGGTGAAATTTACATAACATAAAATCAGCCAATTTCGGGACTACAACCAGCGGCACTCAGTCAATCCTGGTGTTCTGCAACCACTGCCTCTACCTAGTTTCTGTACTTCCTGTCACCCCAAAGAAAACCACATACCCATTGATCAGTATCTCCCCATTATGTACCATATCCCTGGAAATTCCCAACTTTCTATAAATTTAGGTTTTTTTTCTCTGAATGTTACGTTTTTGTGGAATCTTGCAATACTGGAACTTTTGTGGCAGACTTCTTTCATTTAGCGTAATGTTTTACATTTTTTCTTTATTCCTATTTTAATCCGAATGTTATTCCTTTCTGTATACAACTTGTGGTTTTCTTTTATAATATTTGATTTGATGTTTTTGGTACTAGTAGGAATTAAATGTGTGTGAAGCAAGTGCTCTCCCACTGAGCTACAGTCTTCTCTCCGCTCCATTATTTTAGTTCTGTGACTTAGCATAGATGCCATTGTGCCTTGTTGTAGTCTATCCCCTTCTTCTTCTCCCATGCCCATGCTTCCTGAGCCTTCCCAGCCCCTCTGATTTCCTTCTTTCCCTCAGATAGTCCCTCTGCTACTGTCATGTCAGGATTCCGTGTCCTTTCTTTTTAGCCTCCCACAAAGATCTCTCTTGCCACTAACGATCACCTTTCTAAATTTATGACCTACACACACACACACACACACACACACACACACGGTAGAGTGCGACATTTTTCCCTTATGGATTTTACAGTGTTTCTTCACTGTGTTTTTGACATTTGACTAGAGTATACCATAGGAAGGTTCTTCTCTGTCCATGTCCATTTGAGTTCTAAACACCTTGTATGTTCGGATGCCTGTTTTCTTAAGAGTTGGAGAATTTTCTGCTCTAATTTCACTGAATAGATTCTTTTTGCCATTAGTGTGTACTCCTGCTCCTTCTATTCCATGGATTCTTGGGTCTGTCTCTTGGAGATATTGTGGTCATTGTCATTTGTTATTCCATTGACTTTATCATGCATCCTTGGTGATGTCATCAACCCTTGGTCATTCTGCGTGGTCAAGGTTACTGGTGACGGTCTCTACTGCATGATTACTTGATTCATTGAGGTTTTTAATGTCCAGGCATTCTGTGGGTTTTTTCATCTCAGTGCCTTTGCTGACATATCTTCTCACATTGTCGATTTTTCTCATTCCTTTTTTTCAGATGCTTTCTTCAATGCAGCTAATGTTTCTCTCCAGGTCCCATATTGAATCCATCTGTCTGTTTGTATCCTTTTTGTATTGCTCTACATTGGGGAAGGCAGGAAGCATTCAAACTGTTCATCTGCTATTTTAGCCTGTTTATTATTATTTAGTATGTTTCATATTATTTAGTATGCTTCAGTTACTTAGCTGAAGACTTGTGATCTTATAGAGGAGCCAATTTCCAATGCCTTTTTTTTACTTTTGATGTACCCTTGTTGAAAATTGTGCACCTGTGGGTCAAAAGTCTTTAGTTTTCCCTGGAGATGGTCTTTTTGAGCACACTGCTCAAGGACCCTTCGTCTCTAGCACCACTCAGCAAGGGGAAGATAAACTGCTTTTGGAAGATGCCTCTGCTTCTCATCCGCAACAAGAATCCACATGACCGGGCTGTGTTTGGCTTCCTTCCTTCCACTATGCTGCAAATCTTTTTTTTTTTAAATTTTTTTTTTCATTCAAAAATTTACACTTTCTCCTGTTATCCCAGTTCCCTCCCACCTGCTCCCCCACAGGTACCTGACTTGTGGAAAGTCCAAAGCCCACCCCCCTCCATCCCAGCCCAAGAAGGTGTGCATCCACATAGACTGGGGTCCCAAAAAGCCTATTCATGCAGAGGAGATAGGTCCCAGTGCCATTATCGATGGCTACTCAGTCTGCCCCCATTGG
>JAQHUG010000067.1:293335-305755 GCA_028555095.1 Dicrostonyx torquatus | reverse complement strand
AAGCAGGCTGAGTTCATTTGGGGAACCTAGGACCCCGCTGATGGGAAAGGGATGCTTGGGGGCAAGCTGGGGTGTGATAAGCAGGAAAGCCAGAGGGGGGAGCCACTGAGTGGCCAGAAAGTTTCGGAGATTGGAGGATGCCCATAGCCAGTCAGCTGTGTGGCTGGGCTGGGATGCACTTACCACTCTGGTCAGGATGTATCTGGATCAGGGGCACTCACCAAGGACCTGCTGCCATCAAAAAAAGGTGGGCTTCTCCACTCCGTGGACCAAACCAAGCCCTGTGGCTTTGTACTCACCCCCTTTTTGCCCAGCCTCAGCCCAAAGCAGGCTAAGATCCTTTAGGGAACCTAGGACCCTGCTGATGGGAATGGAAGCTTGGGGGCAAGCTGGGGTGTGATAAGCAGAAAAGCCAGTGTGTGTGGGGGGGAAGCCCCCTGATTGGCCAGAAAGTTTCAGGGATTGGAGGATGCCTCCTGTAGTCCCCTCCCGGGAGGGTTGCCTGGGTGTCTGGTCTGGGATGCACTTACCGCTCTGGTCCTGATGGAACTGGATCAGGGACACTCACCAAGGACCTGCCACCCTCAAAAGGTCGGGCTTCTCCACTCCATGGACCAAACCAAGCTCTGCGGCTTTGTACTTGACCCCTTTTTGCCAAAGGCTTCAGCCCCAAAGCAGGCTAAGATAGTTTGGGGAACCTAGGACCCCACCGATGAGAAGGGATGCTTGGGGGCAAGCTGGGGTGTGATAAGCAGAAAAGCCAGGAGGGGGAAGCCCCCTGAGTGGCCAGAAAGTTTTGGGAATTGGAGGATGCCTGTAGTCTGTGCTGCACATCTCTGTCTGGACACTTTGAGGTTTCCCTTTATCTACTTCATGTATTTCTGAAGCTCTTTCTCTCCTTGCCTTACAGCCCATTTTTACTTATTCTAAATCTCCCTTTCCCAGCTCACACAGAAGCAGCTTTAGCCCTCCATCTTACCCCTTCAGGAATAAAATTAATTTGATCATCTGTTTAATAAAAATAAATGCAGATTCTTAATATGTAGACAATATAAAATGATTAATTCTTGATTTCCTTTTTAATAGCAAGTCTTAAAATCATAGTATTGCGTACTTATGTCTCAATTCAGACCAAGAACACCTCTAGCACTTGTAGGGTGTTTGTACCTAGAGGCCCCAGGGTCTATGTACTGAAGAGTATAGGTTAAAACCTATTCCCATTTTGCTTTCCATGGGCTTAATTTAAAAGCCTAACAGAACAGTCCTTCACAGCCACAATACTTTAAATATTGAAAAGCTTTTCAGTACATTAGTTTAGCTGATTTTCACAATAAAGTTTTCATTGTTCAAGCCCCAAACTGAAGGTTGAGAGGTTCAGAAGCACCGGCCCAGGTTTCTGATGCTCGTCCCCACTGTATTATCACCCCCAGTTTTTGCCACTGTTAGATTACATGAACCATATAATTATCAGAAAGAAACTGCATATGTGACTGACATCTACCAACACAACAGAACTAGAGTTTTGAAATATTTAGCAATCGATTTTAAAATAATAAATGTTAGCATAAACATTTTCAAGACAGGCAATATTTTTTTCTTTTCTTTTTTTTTTTTTTTGGTTTTTTGAGACAGGGTTTCTCTGTGGCTTTGGAGCCTGTCCTGGAACTAGCTCTTGTAGACCAGGCTGGTCTCGAACTCACAGAGATCCGCCTGCCTCTGCCTCCCGAGTGCTGGGATTAAAGGCGTGCGCCACCACCGCCCGGCTAATATTTTTCAAAACAGAAAATGATGAAAAGTTAACTTTATAATGTTCACAAACACCTTTAATGTTTAGTGCTTAATTAAAATAGCTGGGCTCTTGTACCTGCTTCTATATTCAATGTGTTTCAATAAATTTACTACGCATACATATAAGATCTAGACACAGAAGAAGACATAGTAGAGAGGGAAGATATCTTTGATCAGCACAAAAACTTTGTAAACATCGTTTCTAAGCAATTACAATATGTAAAAGAAAAATAAATGTTATACTCTGCTACCTGAAAATCCACTGGTTTGTCTTGAGATAGAACTTTCAAACATGAATGAGTTCATAAGATGCTATATCAATTTGTATGAAAACATTGGTGTAGTCACTTATACAGGACTAGCATATCCAACAGTGACATGATCAAATTAATTAATAGTGCCAGCAACCTTGTCAGAAAAATCATCAAGTCGTGACAGGACACTAATTTTCTACTTCTCTAAATTTTGCCTTAGAACTTGAGCTTTGTCACTGACAAATGCTGCCTGCTGTTTTCCTTGAAGTGACAAGTTTGCTTCACCCTGCAAGATCCCCAAAGGTAAATAAGAACACCTTGTCAGGTTGTTTTTTGCAAAATACATGGAGGAAAAAGCAAATTCTGTTTGCAGCTCAGATCAGTCATCACATGTCAACATCACTATAAAGGCCTTTATAAATACCTTCCATCCAATCACACGTATTACAATTATATATATATATATATATACACATATATAATATTTATATAGCCTCAAAAGTCAACCTTTAGTACCATCACTAGTGTGCAATAAAAGGTAATGTTACATATAATTGGCACCTTTTCGCCACAAGTGTTTGGTAGTGAAGAATACAATGACTATTCATAGGCTTCGGTGCCCCTTCCTCAGTCAACATAAGCAGCCAGTAACTTCGCTCACTGCTGCTTCTGTGTCACTGTGTAAGACTAATGCCATGGGAAGGGTACCAGGATAACACATGAGGCAAGGATATTTCCAATAAAAAGCCCTGGAAGACTTACACTTATGAAGAAGAAATGAAGTTGAACTGGAGAAAGAGCTCAACATTTAGAGAACATTTCCCACTCTTCCAGAAGATTTGAGTTCAGGTCCCAGAACCCACACTTGGTACTCACAACTGCTTGCAATTCCATCTTCAGGGGATCTGATACCCTCTTCTGGCATTTGTGCAAACCCACACTCACAGTCACACGCACATACCCTCACAGAGATATATAAACATACATTATTAAAATTTTGTAAAAATGGTAAAATGAATCATTAAGTTGGACCCCCTACCTCATAAAGCACATAAAAGTTAACTCAAACTAGATAAAGAACCTGCCTATAAGACTCACACACACAAAAAAAAAACTTAGAATAAATGTTCATGACTTAAATAAGCCACAGCTTGGTTCCTGAAATATAGTTCTGAAAGTCTAAATAACAAGTAAAAACATTTTACTTAATTTGAAAGATCATAAATTAAAAAAAGTTTGTTCGCTAGAGAAAACTATAAGAAGATTTAAGAACTACTTAGGAGACAGTATTTGCAAATATTCAATAAGGAACTTGATTCACAATATGAATAAATATCTCCAAAACCAAACAATAAAAAGATACATGAAACAATTCTAAAATGGACAAAATTTAACTAGGGATGGTCAATAGAAGATGTGCAAAAGTAAACACAGGAAAACTTGCTAGATAGAACGAGTTACTAAGGAAATGCTAATTAAAAGTATAGTGAGCTACCATTCCACTAGGGGGGCAATAGTATCGGTGGAGAGCCACAGTTAGTGTGGGCGTGGGGAAACTGCAGCCCTGCTACACTGCCAATGAAAGTGGAAACTGACACAACCAATTTGGAAAACAATTGTCCCTTCAAGCACTTAAATGGCAACTTCACATCCAGATGTATTGCCAAGAAAACCAAAACCATGTATCCACACAAAAACCCCCCTCAAACATTACATAACACCTTAAAGTAATAATCTACCCTACAGGCCTGTGCTGAATGGATCATGCAATGGGTTTGTCCTCGCAGAGGAGTATGAGTCACGTTTAAATATGATGAGACCTGCAGGAAGGATGAAGCCACAGAAAAGAAACAAAAGTGACACAAAAGGCTCCATATGTTGGGACTGGAAAGATGACTCACCAGTTCAGAACACTGGCTGGTCTTGAAAAGGACCTAGGTTTGGTTACCAGCACCCACAAGGTGACTCACAACCAATTAAAAACAAGGCCACCGTGGGGATTGAAAATCTGCCTAGCAGGTACCTTCAACTCAAAAAACAAAAATTATAAATACAAATAAAATTTAAAAAGATACTAACAATTGGATAGCCACATGCAAAGAAAAAAAACCACTTCCTGCAAACTTCACAGCAAACCTATTGCAGAGACTGGGGGTTTGCCTCAGAAGGATAGCATTTGCCTGGCAAGTTCAAGGTCCTGGGTTAGATACTCAACTCAAAAACTTAAAAGTGGTAAAGTAAAATTAAATTTTTACAAGGTATTGGAGATTTGCCTCAGAAGTATAGCATTTGCCTAATCAAGTGCAAGGACCTGAGTTAGACCCTCAACACAAGAAATTAAAATTATAAATATAATTAAATTTTTATAAAGATGCTTAAAACAATTGGATAGCCACATACAAAGGAAAAAAATCCTTATTTCCTATCACAAGCGAATCTATGCAGAATGAAAGAAATTCAGTGACTATAAGACAGTAGATCTCCAAGTGGCTTGAAATGATCATTGAGCATAAAAATAAGGCTTAAAGGTTTATTTTAATATAAATAAATCTTGAATGTAAACGCATCCCCAGTTAGAGCAGCCCTGGTGATATAAAAGAATGACTGGATAATGAAGGTCAAGCCTCATGTTCAGTTGAGAAGAGCATCTTGTAAAGCATTTAAGGGATCGATATTTGCTGCATTGGATAGCTTTCAACCTACTAAGATGGTTGTAGATATCCTTGGGTGCAAGTACAAAGATATATACCCCCTGATGTTCTTAAAGGAATGTTACTGCCAAAATAATGAAAGAAAGCCAAATAAGCTGGAAGTTAAGTTAAGAGCTTTACAAGAAAACCAACGGTAAGTGAATGAGGCTGCACAGAATTCTCTAGAATAGATGCTTGTTGAAATTTGGGGGTGATTTAGATGACCAGACCTCTAAGGAAGGTATATAAATCCTTTGCTCAAATTATAGTAAAATAAAATGTGTAGGTATTACCAAGGGAGCCAAAGATGAGATGTTCTAAGTAATTTTAAATAAGGAACCAAGAAAGCTCCAAGTAAAGCCAGAAACACAAATGACAGTAAGCCAGAGTTAAGGAACAAAGAAGGGACCTAGAAAGAACTAGAAGGACAGGTTAAAAATGAAGCATTGAAAAAAAATGTCTGGTATCCTTAAAGAAATGGAAATCGAAAGGTCTAGAATTCAAGGAAATTGGGAGAGACATAAAGAGTGTGCAGGGTCAGAACAGGCAAATATTCATTGTGATGAGACCATCTGTAACAGGGACAATGAGAGGACCCAACAGAGAGGGGCAAGGAAGGGCCTGCCTGAACTAGAACAAAAGGACACATAGATTTCCATCTTCTCTTTGTTCTCAGACACTTTTAAAAAGAAAGCGAACATAGGACTACTTCAATGTCTCTCTGTGCGAAGAAGAAATTTTGTTTTCTTTATGCTGTTTTCCAAAGAACAAATTGTTTTAAATGTATGTTTCTGCCCCTTTTTACGGATGATACAAATGTGAAAAGGGAGACTCTTCGTAATGGCCTTTGTGATGTAGGAATGTATCAGCACAAACATACCAAATGTATACCGTCTAAGAATTAAAAAGAGAAATAAGAGTGGCCATTTTCAAGACTCTTAGTCGTGGAGCAAATGCAAATCAAAACTACATTTCAACTCTATCTCAATCCAGGCAGAACGGCAATTATCAGGAGACACTGAATGAATGTAACTGCGCCGCTCACATGGTAGAGTGGGGTGCTCATACACACCCCTCCGGGGAGGGTAAATCATTACAGCCGCTATGGACATTTTACCGCAGTTTCTTAACTAAAGGGCAGCACGTGACCCAGCTGCACTGCTCCTGGTGTGTGTCTATACAATGAAATCTAAGTCAGTATCCCACATGGATATCTGCGCATTCACAGTTATTGCTCTATTATTCACAACAACCAAGATGTGGAATCAGCCTACAAGTCCATCAACACACAAATGGGCAAGGGAAGTGTGGAACACATACATAAGTTTTATTCAGCCATAAAGAAAATGAAATTGCATTATGTGGGGGGAAATGGATAGAACTGGAAATTATTAAGTGAAATATGCCAGGCACAGAAAATCATTGTATATTTCCTCTCATGTATACATCTTAAATTAAAAAACAAACAAACAAGAAAGCAGCAAATGGAGTATTTGACAAGGAAGCAGAGCAACGACACAGAAAAGAAAGCAGAAGTTGATAAAGGGTGGCTATGACAAATACACACGATATTCATGGCGTAAATGCTCCAATTAAATCTATAATTTTATACAATAAATATATTATAATAAAAACTAGAAAAATAATTAAAGACTATACAGTCGTAAAAATAAAGAATGAGAACAAATTTTCAATGGGCAAGAGCATGAAATAAAAATAATACAATAAAATGAACAAAATCTTTAGGAGTCATGATATTACAAAACTTACTATATTATAAGGCTGGAAGTGTAGGATGCTTGTTTAGCATACAGAAAGCCCTGGGGTGAGCCCCATTACAGCATGAACCAGACTTGGTGGCATGTATCTATAATTCTAACTTCTGGGAGGTGAGGGCAGGAGAATCAGAAGAAATGTCATTCTTGGCCTGTGACAAACTCAAGGCCAGCATAGGATACAGAAAAGTCTGCTTCTAAAAAGATTTCATATATACATATATATATATGTATATACAAAATACATATATGAAATCTTTTTAGATTATATATTTACATATATATTATAAAAGGATTATATATAATCTTTTTAGAATCAGGCTTTTCTGTATATATATGTAAATATATATGTGTGTACGTTTCATTATATATATATGTATACATGAACTGAAAAGTGATGCATAAAAAATATGTTCAATGTTTATTTCTGTAGGGAAATGCAAATTAAATCCCACCCAAGTAATACTCCACACCCTGTAGCAGGGTTGTAACTAAAGCATAGCCAGCCAGGCACAGGCAAAGGTATGGCACAACGACTGCAAACGTCCTGCAGTGCACGGTCATAGCATTCTGTCACATTGCAAAGTTGGATAGTTTTATTTTAAAAACGTAAACATATTTGTTCCTTTGGCTCAGCCAGTTCACTCCCACATCTGAAAAAAGAATGTAGATGGACAAAACATGTAAGGAGACTGTGGCAGATTTGTGAAGTTGAAAATGAGATTAATACAAATGTCATTCAAAACACAGCAGGAGAAGCACCTGCAGAGGAAAAACTTCATTCTATGCCACACAGCAATGAAGAAGCAATGTGATGTGTACCCCAGCACAAATGAGTCAGAAAAATATGCTGGAAGTAAACAGCAGAGAGGAGAGAGAACACACACATGTACATAAAACTTGAAAAACAACAAAATGCAAACTGCCCTGGGGAAGAACTCCCAGTGGCTGCCTAGCAAAAGGGCATGTGGGATGGCATCTCATCAAAGGAACCCCGAGCTAGGGGATGTGTTTATTATTCTGTTGATTATAGTGTTTTTATGGGTGTGCACATGTTTTCAACTGTCATCAAATTTTACACTTCAAATATGTGCAGTTTGCTGTGTCTCAGTTACACTATCTAGTAAAGCTGTAAAATACAGGGACATGAGAGGAGCGGTGCAATCTGAATGTTTACTAACGGTGGGCTAGCAGAAAGATGGCAGTCTTTTATTGTAATTAATATATATATATATATATAGTCTAATTAATTCTATTAGTATTATATGTAATACTAATATATATATCATATTTTACTGACTTTTGGGGAGACTTTAAAAATCTCATTTAGTTTGGGAAAAATATCTGCCATGCCAATTTACACAGGATAGTAAAATATTAGGAATACCCATTTGAATGCAAAAAGAGACGGGTGCATAGGATACCATTAAAGACTAAAGTAATGGAAAAGCAAAAGAAAGTCTCCCTTTACTCCCTGCTTTAGTAGATATGCTGCAAAGGACTTGATTGTTAAAAGTTTTTAATTCCAAAAGTGGGGGGTCGGGGTGGAAACATTTTTGAAATGTGTATTAGTTACAATTAAGTAATTCAAGGACATTAAAAAAAAAACCTTAAAACAGTACCTCATACACTTATTTCTCCCTGTGTCTTTCAATGTCACACCTCAAGAAAGAACACTTGGACTGTAAGATTGCTGGGGCGTGAGCCCCAAAGAGAGGCCTAGTAATCACCGTTGGTGCCTGAAGAACGGGGACCTACAAGGATCTCTGGAGACCTCAGGCCTGGGGAAGGCCGTTGCCAGGGAAGCTAAAATTCACTGGCGTTTCAGGGCAGAAAAAGAGGAGGCAAGACACAGAGCCTAGAGCCGAGAGATGCCATAGGAAGAGTCTGAGCTTACCGACAACCCTGTTCCGGGACCGCCCGAGGGGTGAACCAAGATGGCAGCAAACTCTGCGCCTGCTCCTGCCCTTAAGACCCCAGGATGCCCAGGATGTTGCTGAACCTGAGGCCACGCCCACGGAAGAAGGTGGACCAGCTGCTGGAGGGAGTCTGCCTCTCAACAGCTGCTCACAGTGGAGGTTGCAGACACCCAAATGAGGCATTTTTTTTCCCTTGTCTCTCAGAAGATAGCCAAGGGTAGATTGGCAGATTGTAGAGTCTGGGTATAGGTTGTATGGGTGTGGCACGCTGTGCAATGGAAGAGGGTGTCCCTCCGGTTCACTGTTTGCCCAAGAGTTGATAAAGAAGAAAAGACCCAGTTTGTGACTATTCATGATAGAAACCTGGACATCTCAACACATTTTCAGACCGGTGAAAAGAGTACCTACTCTCGATTTATCCATTTCTCTGAGTTTTCAAATTTAATCGGCATAGTTTTGATAATTGCATTATTTATCCTAAAATGTATATTTGTGATTATTTCCTACCATATTCTATGTTTTGTTTGTATCATTCCCTTTTTTATTGACAAGGGTTTTTTTTTTTTATCTGTTTTGGTTAATCTCTTTGTTTTCCATTTTGCCTTTCATTCCTTAACTGTATCATTTCTTTTCATTTCTTTGAACTTGTTCAATCATTTATTTTTGTCTTCTTCAATTGAATTTTTGTTGTTTTCATTTTAAACCTTTTTGTTTCTCAAAAAGATGCACTTAACAAATTCCTTTTAGACACTGTTAAAGTTGTACAGTTTTAATTCAGATTTCTTTATCATTCACAATTCAAAATGTTCCTGGTTCCTATTAAGACTTAGTTTCTTTTTTTCACTCAGTTGGTACTTACCATGGTGTGGTGGTTTAAACGTGTGGCCCCATAGGTTTGTATATTCCAATAGCTGGTCCCTAGTTGGTGAAACTGTTTGTGAAGGATTTGGAGGCATGGCCTTGCTGGAGGAAGTATATCACTGGGATAGACATTGAGGCTTTGAGAAACTGGTAGGAGTCACAATGTGTTTGCGCTCTCTCTCTCTCTCTCCCTAAGGAACTACAAGCTGTTTTACAGAGTGCCTTGGTTATGGCGTTTTGTCTCAGCAGTAGGAAAGTAACCAAGTCACTGGGTGCATTATTTTCTGTTCAGCTGTTACTTTTTTGTGTTGCTTCTTTGTGTTTTCTTTGATATATTATAGCTAATATATAACTAATGTCTTTCATTGTTAACTCTTTGCTCCTCTACTCAATCTTAGAAGTTTGTGGGATTAACTTTTGGTTATGACACTGACATTGCTGATTTTTCATTCTTTTTTCCCATTTTGTTTCACATTCTATTTGGCTGTTATTTCTTGAGGCTCTCTCATTGGCCCCATTGATGCCTTCTCTGGAAACTATCTCAGCCTTAATTTTTCTTCTGTTCTCTACCCTGCTACTCACATTATGTGCTGTTTATTCTTTTCCACCTAGGAAGTTATCCACTTGGGAATTGCCTTTTGTGATCATCCTACAATTTTGATTCTTATTGTAAGCCGAAACTTGAGTAGGTTCTAAAACTAATGTCTTTAGCCTCATCGTAAACAATACAAGGGACTCGCACGTTCTGTGACCTGTAGACATCCTTCTTTATCACTTGATCCTACTTTCCCCACTTGGTCTCTGCTGAAGGCAGTCTCTGGGAAGACCTAGTGAGCAGAGCATCCTCAACATGTCACCAGCCTTGGACTCAATTTCAGATGTCAGTATAAATACTGTTTCTGCTAAAAAAGACTTTGGAGTGAGTGAAGTGAAGTGAAGAATAATATTTAAAAAACTCAGTCCCTTCATTCTGACCTTGTGTGTGTGTACTCTTCAATGGTAATGGTCTATCTCAGAAACCAAAGCAACTCCAGGCCAGAAATACTTGGTCCAATCTCCTGTCTCCTTCCCTTCCCTCATTGCCTCATTCACAGTTTACAAAATCAAAATATGTTTCTGTCGTCTCTGTATGCTAGTGTTCATTTCCCTGGAGTATAAATTCCCCTCAAACACCTAATAAGCAACCATTCAAAATATTAGCATTTGCTAAAAATTTTGTGACCTCTTTATGTCTTAGCCAATATTGTTTGTATTCTGTGAGAGGCAAACATGGCATTTGAAATAGCATACCCTGGTGCATGCTGAGTTGTTGATAGACATGCTGTACAGTCAAGTAAGAGATACCAAATTTAGCAAGAAAAATACAGGATGCAATTAAATCTGAATGTCAGATAAGTAGCCAATAATTTAGTATAAATACACAATTAAAACACTGCACTATTTTCCTGAGAGCCACATTTAACTGAGAAGTCTTGTTTCACCTGGAAACTGTAGAAAAAGTAATATTTTCATCCATCTCTGACATTTTATAAAGCAGATGCAGTGTGCCTGGGGGATAGCTTTGTTATAGAAAACCTAGGAATGTCGGTAAGGAGTTTGAGTGCAGAAGTACTTGATCTTATGCAGGATACATACCCCAGCTGGAAGACTTTGTAGAAATGAACACTATAAGATAAAAGTGTATAAATAGATTATAAAACAAGATCTGATTGTTGCCAGTGTATGTGCAACATACACTGTGTATATAACATAACAGTGTATGTGTTAAAAGTTTGCTAACAATATGTTGCAGATGAATTTTCTATAGTGTGTGTATGTCAAATATCACTGAAATTGAGGAAAAAATAGCAAAAGCATGTTGAAAACAATAGTGTATGATCTGAATATACCCATTGATTAAGGCACTTTAAGTAAAAAGGTAATAGATGCAGTTTGGTAATTTTTAGGGGAATTTTTGTCAAGGCTCTCAGAAATTACGAAAGTAGATGTCTCTAATGCCTGAGTAGAAAATTATTTTTCCAGGCAGTTTAATTTTAGTACTTCAAAAAAAAAGATTCAAGTATCTAGGCAATCTATCAATCAATCATTGGCGATATAAAAATTTAAGAATCACTAAACTAGATCATGCTTTCTTACCTGTTAACAGGTAAATACATATTTATGGATCTTACTATTTAATGTCTGTTTCTCCAGCAGCAAGACTCAAATGCCTTCATGTACAGGTTGTGTTTGCAATCCTGGGAGTTCTGGTTTTCCCAAGAACAGAGCAGGGATGGAACTCTGGCAGACACCAGTAAATGGACAGCTTGGAGAAGACAGCAGCTGTCCTTTGCTTTTGCAGACTTTCTCCTCTTTCTCTTCCTCTTTTTCTCCAGGACGTCACGTTTTACAAAAATAAATATAAATATAAACCTGATTTGCTAAATGGAATGTGTAACTGCTGTTATCATCTTCTCAGTGTGATGATTTTCTTAGTACACATTTTTTTTGGTTGTGGGCAAGTTCCTTTGTCTCTGTACTCATTGGGACACAAGCAGTCAATCTACCTATTCCCAGATACAGCCACTGAAACATTAATTTTATTTTGTTGTTCCTCAGCTTAAGAAATCATTTACATGCTCCACATCCAATGTGTCAGATACTTCGGTATTTCCTGTACTTCTCGTGGTCTAACAGCCTAAATTCAAGCCCATTTGTTTTTCAAGTTTTTTTCTACCCACCTTCTAAAATGCTAGCCCTAACTAAATTGACTGATAGCTTATTTTTATTTATTTTTTATTGTTAAAAGAGAAATTTACAATTATTCCCCTTGTCCCCAGCCCTCCCACTCCCTCACTACCCCACCTCCCTCCCCCTGCTTCCTAAAGAGGGGGCAGGGTATCCTGCCCTGTGGGAAGCCCAAGGCCCTCCCCTCTCCATCCTGGCCTAAGAAGGTATGCATCCATATAGACTAGGTTCCCAAAAAAGCCAATACATGCAGAAGAGATAGGTCCCCATGCCATTATCATTGGTTTCTCAGTCTGTCCCTTTTGGCAGCCACATTCAGAGATTCCGGTTTGGTAATATGCTCATTCAGTCCTGGTCCAGCTGGATTTGATGAGCTTCCAATAGATCCGGCACCCTGTCTCAGTTG
>JAQHUG010000067.1:252322-292805 GCA_028555095.1 Dicrostonyx torquatus | reverse complement strand
CCTGCTTCAGGATCCAGCAATACCACTCTTGGGAATATACCCGAGAGATGCCTAACCATACTACAAAAGCATTTGTTCAACTATGTTCATAGCAGCATTATTTGTAATAGCCAGAACCTGGAAACAGCCTAGGTGCCCCTCAATGAAAGAATGGATCAAGAAAGTGTGGAATATATATGCATTAGAATACTACTCAGTGGTAAAAAGCAATGACACTGTGAATTTTGCAGGCAAACGGATGGAAATAGAAAACACTATCCTTAGTGAGATAGCTTATTTTTAAAGGTAGCAGAAAGACTGTAAGCTCCAGAGGCAATTGGTGCCTACAGATAAATTGTTCTTTTTAGACACAGCAGGGTCAGTGTTCTTATGAGCCCACAGTATTTGTGACAGTGTGCACAAAGCCCACACAAGCTCAAGCCAGACAAAATCCTGTCATGGAGAGAGGAGGTGGGTTAGATGCAGATCTATTGGCAATATTTATCTGCTGGGCGAGATGGAGAGTCAATTTTATTCAAGTGTGTGATCCCTTATAGGTCAACCACACTCCTGTGGATGCCCACACACCTGAAGTATATGGACAACAGAAATTGGACATTTGTCTGTTAGTTTCTAAAGAAATGAGTACACTAAGTTGGGTAATTAGAGGATGGTAGTTAAATATGAACAAAATACTTTATATGAAATTTTCAAATAATTAATAGCAATAATGAGAAAGGCACTTTGGGGGATGTGACTAGTCTTATTATAACTTGATATGCCATGTTTCAACAAACATGGGAGGGCTGCCCTTTTCTTAAGGAAAAGGAGGGGGTGGATCTGGGGGAGAGGGGATGTAGGAAGAAGGGACTGGGAGGAGACAAGGCAGGGGAAAGTGTGGTCATGTTGTAATGTATGAGAGTAGAAGAAAAGCAAATGAAGAATTTTTTTCTAAGATATCATGGAAGAGGGGTCAGAAAGAATATAAGATCCAGAGAATAAGGAAAAGTGATATAAAATGCTGTCTTCTGGGCATGCCGTGGCTGTGGCATGCAGGAACACACTGAAGCTGTGGTCACCTATACAAGATCTGCACAAGATCAAGCCAGTTAAAATTTCAGCATGAATAAGGAAGGGGTCACAGGTACTTGCCCTCAGCTAAGGAACTTTTGATAGTTGATAGCTGTTGGGGGGAGTAACATTTTGCAGGGGATATATATCCATTGGCAGATTGCCCATGGCCCAGTGGATGGTTTCACGTCCATGGGCATACAGATGATAGCAATGATCAGGTTCAATAAAATTGGTGGAAAATAAAAGAACACAATGAAGTTTGGAGGAAGCCATACTGGGGGAACCCAAGGAGAGTTGGAATGGGGAAGGACATTAGATATGATCAAGAAATATTCCATGTACATATATAGCAACTTTTCAAAGGATAAATTAAAGGTACTTTTTGTTTTGCACCTGTTTTTCTGTCTTGCCACAAGAAGGCAGCATTGACTTTGTCAGTGAGGATTTTACTGTAACTGACAGAGTCACCTTGCCACGATGCAGGTTTAAATCTCATCACTTCCATTTCATTGAGGATGTGGGGAAGCGTGGACCCTCCTACACCTGTGGCAGTGTGTTCCTTGGTACAGTTTAGAAACAAGACAAGCTCTGAAGCCAACATATCATCACATACTTTGCTCTGGCACCCACCTTTCCAGTGCCCAGCCTCCTCCCATTCCCAGCAAATTCTCTTAAAGAAAGGATTCAAACTGTAAGCAATCAGTTATCAATGAGTCAGTACAATGTAGCTATAATATTAATACAAATCTCAACAAAAGAATGTTTGTATCGTGCAATGCATTAGCCCAGGGCTGCTAAAAATGTAGTTGTTAAGAAAAAAGTTTCCCCAAATGTGGAATGTTGGAGGAAGGCTGCTTGCTTGTTCCCAACTGCTCAGCCTGAAAACAACCACACAGAAACTACAGTAATTAAATCACTGCTTTGCCTTTTAGCTCTAGATTCTTATTAGCTATCTCTTACATCTTAATTTAGCACATTTCTATTAATTTGTGTATTGCCATGTGGCTGTGGCTTACCGGCAAGGTTCCATCCAGCATCTGTCTCTGGCAAAGTTGCAATGGCGTCTCCTGACTCCACTTTTTTTCTCCCAGCATTCAGTTTAGTTTCCCCTACCTAGCTCTTTTCTACCCTGCTATAGGCCCAAAGCCGTTTCTTTATTAATCAATGGCAATCACAGCACACAGAGGGGAATTCCACATCAGTGGAACAGCTATCACCAAATATGGCACAGGTAACAATTCTGAGGTACATGGAAGGACAGCATTTGTCTCCTCCTCATCCTGTCTCTTCACAACAAGTGTTGTCCATGCTCAAAGTGTCCTCTCTCTTGGACAGACTTGACCCAAATTCTCAGGTCCTTCTTTCCAGTGTGCTCTATCCCTCTCTGAGGCCCAGCTTTATCATTCCAACACAGATCTGCCCCATTTCCCTTTTTTAAACTCTTCCTCATTCACCAGTGAGCACCCCTTCTGGGGACAGGCTAGTAAAGCCAGTTCCACCCCTTCCGACTTTTGCTCCTTCCCCTAAGCTCCAGTCTGTCTTTCTGTGCCATCATTTTCTACCATAAATTCACAAAGAAATTCTTCCTGAATTATTTCTAACCCTCATGGTCTCCAAGGGCTGTTCTGTTACCTTCCTGATTGCACCCAAAGTCTCATAGAGTCGATGCCCAGGCCAAGTACAGTAGATTAGCATGTGCATTTACTTCTTTTTTTTTTTTTTTGGTTTTTCGAGACAGGGTTTCTCTGTGGCTTTGAAGCCTGCGCTAGAACTAGCTATTGTAGACCAGGGTGGTCTCGAACTCACAGAGATCCGCCTGTCTCTGCCTCCCGAGTGCTGGGATTAAAGGCATGTGCCACCACCGCCCGGCTACTCCTTGAGAAGTAAAAATATTCTCATGTTTTGTGCTTACCCTTTTATGTTCCTCTCCTAGTACATCTTTTCTTTTCTTGTGACCCTTCTCATTCCAACATATTAAATGATGTTTCCTTGCCATTTAGTTGGTTTTATAAGCAAGGCTTCTTCAAATATCTTGTCTGACAGTTTAGAAACAATCTTAAATGCCATCTAGATATATTTCTACCTTACCAGTGGGGCAAAAATGGTCTTCTTTCCACAACAGTAGTTACAGAAAGACGGCATGTCAGCCTCTTTCCAAAAATAAGTGAAGTGGTTTAATTCATGTGTCCTGGTGAACTTGTCAAAGAGAAAGTTAAAGAGTAGTTAATAGTTCCTAGAATATCTATGATTTGGAGTTGTGTGGCAATATAAGGAAATAAGACAAAATACAAGTAAACATTTTTAAAAATTGATTTGAATTAATTTAATTTGAAAGTCATTGTGATCTGTGTAGAGAAGAATTCTTTTAGAAGTTGGAAATTGAACTATACTAAATAATATATACTGTTGGCCCATTTGCACTAGAGCTTTAGCCTCTTTCAAAGGATTACAGAAGTACAAAAGTAGCCATTAATATGTGACCTGTGTAGTGATGGAATACAAAAACTTAAATAAAGTCCTTGAAGTAGCCAGGCAAAGGTAACACATTTGCAAAGGCAGGAAGCATTTAGCATGCACTTCATCCCCATCTGTGATTACAAAGCAAAACAGCCACTCTCACCATCTTCTCTATGTCCTCTAAAAATGTCAAGGTAAACTGGATCAAACGTAAAACTTAAGAACAGTGAGTAACCAAAACATACATGTGCATCTGACAAGAACACAGATACAAATCAACTTCGGCAACAGATCACTATAAAACTCCTACAAGGAGTTTTTACACATTTTATCCATAACTGTCAAGGATTCAATGCTTCCATTTTATTTAACTTGCTTATTTTCTTTTTCTTTTGTTTTGTTTTCTCATTACCAAGGACAGAAGTCATAGTCACATTGCTTATGTCAAGAAAATACTCTACCACTGAATTAGAGTCACATCTCCCACCTTCATTTTACCTAAGTAGGTCTCTGATTCTTATGATTATCCCCTCTCTCTTTTTATCTATAGCTACACACACACACACACACACACACACACACACACACACACACTCACTCACTCACTCACATATAGATCATGGGAGTATGGGTAGGAGGGTATAGGTGTGATGTTATGATGCTGGGAACAGGAAGCCAGGGCCTTTCATACATTGGGCAAAGTGCCCTAGTACTGAGATACTCCCAAACCAAACTCTTTATTTTTCTATAGACCAAATACTTATTGTAGGTATTTTCAGCTGTCGTTTCTCTAAAATGCTGACATATTATACATTTCCCCTGCTCTTAAACATTTAACTTGTTTGAGCATTTCAAAGTCTTCACTGTGAGTTCCCACCACAGTACAGTACAAGGAAGGACTGTTGGCCTCTATACCAAATGCCCTGAGTCAGTAAACCTATTAAGTTCTGTCTGCTTTTTATAGATTGTTTCTATGACAATCTATAAAACATATAGATATAATCTATAACAGCAAAAACATAGTGTCTGTGTTAGCAACTCTCCACTAATAAGAAACAATACTCCTCCATTGGCCTCTCAAAGAAACTCTTAGGCATTTTACACATAATGTCTGAAATGAAAAGCCCCAGAAAAATATCCCAATGGTGCAATAGTGGCACTTTTTCTGGTTTTTCAAGATAAGGTTTCTCTGTGTAGCTTTGGCTGTACTCGAACTCACTCAGTAGACAGGGCTGGCCTCAGTCTCCCAAATCTCCACTTGCCTCTATCTCCTGAGTGTGTGCCACCACTGCCAGGCCCATATCACTTTTGTCTTAAGGGTAACCAACAGCTATCTGTCGTACTTGTGGTGCACTCAGCAGAGGGAAATCTGTGTCTGGTTCTGTAAACCTAGTCAACCACTCATAGCTAGAGAGATCATGGACCCTAGAGAAGAAACTATTGCTGCCAATTGACTAAGTCAGTATAATTCCAAACTGTATTCTAAATACTTACCTGTATACCCACATACAAATGTATCTCTCATACTCATCAGAGAAAAGTCTTTCTGCAACAGAAGGAGACAGCTACAGAGATCCACAAGTGACTGTGTGGTGTTCAACACCAGTTGATACACCTACAATGCAACCTCTACACCTAAAGCTCAGGAAATAGCATGGAAAAGGGAGCACAAAAACTGTGAGATCCAGAAAAGGAGAGCTGCTGTGAGATGGCCTCTTCCACATAAGGAGATGCCGAATTTTATCTACAGATATCTGTGGGTATATGTTGGGTAGCACTCTTCTCCAAACTGATACATTTCCTCTAGGAGAAACAAGGGCGGTTGTGAAGAATGAAGGCCGAAACTTGTAGAATCTAGCAGAAGAAGATGAGGCACATAAAGTGGAGATTGTCCAGGATGTAGAAAGACAAAGAGGAGAAAGAGAGAGCAGTGGAGGAGCTGAAGGTGACCAAAGGACATTCTGTGGAATGGAAATGTCACCTGTACAATGCACACAACTC
The DNA here is from genome assembly GCA_028555095.1 of Dicrostonyx torquatus. Classification (NCBI taxonomy): domain Eukaryota; kingdom Metazoa; phylum Chordata; class Mammalia; order Rodentia; family Cricetidae; genus Dicrostonyx; species Dicrostonyx torquatus. Next base: position 287,294 of record JAQHUG010000067.1, on the reverse strand, counting down.
CAAGTGAAAGCTCATCTATTTACCATTTCACCTGAGGCATTCTAGAAAACCAGAATCAAGGGGAATGCAGGCTGTGTCAGCCATTTCCAGGGGTTGAGAGGAGGAGGATTTTATGACTAATGGCAACATGGGGGGACGTTCAAAGATGAGGGAAATTTTCTGTATCTCATGGTAGCCACACAACTCTACATTTGTCTAAACTTCAACAATCGAATGCTAAGAAGAATGGGTTCACTGCATTAATTAAAGGTTATCTGTGAACCCTAATATGATAACCTGAAAGTTAATAAAGGCAGCTAGTACTAAAGACTTAACATAATGGTGTGTGCTGGTTAGTGATTATATTCCGGAGAAAAATTCCACAAGCGGCATGACTGTCATCATAGACAAAGGCAACACGTGCTAGCTCTAGCAAAAGACTTTAAAGTTTTTATTTGTTATTATTGTGTCTGTATAACATGGGGGCATGAGAACCACAGTGGGGGTGTCAGAGGACAACTCTGTGGACTCACCTCTCTCCGTCTACATTTATGTGGGCTGCAGGAATTGAACGCAGATCACCAGGCTTATGCATTGGCAAGTTCTTAACCCACTGAGCCAGCTCACTGGCCCAAAACATCTTTAAAAGGCATTAATAAGCCGAAAATTGTGTCAGTATATTGTTGACTCCAATTCTTTGCTATTTCTGGAGGCCAGAATTAAGAGTGGTTCCCACCAAAACAACGTACAGGACAGGAGCCATGGCACTGCATCATGGGTATGCCTATAAGTCACTCTCTAATACTGAAACCCTACTTTTGCTTCTTGCTGGCTGCAAGAGTAGCAAACGACATATCTTGTGTGTGACTATAGTACCTATCCCCTAAGTTTGTTATAAGAATTAGATAAGTTAATATTTATAAAGTGAATGCCTGCTAAAAGTATGAAATAAACATACTTTAAAGTAAAAAACAATATTTATCCTGCCTGATACCTATTCTTTAAGAGCAGTAAAAGTAAACACTGCTTAGTTTTCTATGTTTCTAAATTAGGAAACTCAAGTTACATTTCTAGTGTCAAGGACACAAATTCACAAATCCCATTAATTAATATGTTGTAGATGAATATATGTGGATAAATGATACTTGAATGATAAGTCCAGCTAGACTGCACTATCATGGGAGAACTTTGTTAAAGCTTGTATTTATTGGAAATACCTAGTGCTCATATACTGTTACAAGCATTAAATATAAGCAAAAGATTCTAATTAAGCTATGTGTACTATAAGAGGAGCTCTATTATGAAATTGTTTCATATTTCATTTGCATGTATATTGTAATACCAATAATCAAAGTATAGATTAATGAAATAAAACCAAAGTTTTTTTTGTTTTTTTTAAAAAAAAAGAGTGGTTCCCACCAAACAGTTGCAACCTCTCCTTAAACGCCTATTTACACTCCAAAGTTTGATACATCTTTGCTAAGGGGTGGGCAAATGTCCTGTGACCCTCACCATGCAAATGAAATGATTGTGCTTTCAAAAGTTGATGTGATGTGGGATTCCCCTCTGTATGCTGTGAATATTATTGGTTAATAAAGAAATTATCTTGGCCTGATAGAGTAGAACAGAGCTAGGTGGAGAAAACTAAACTGAATGCTGGGAGAAGGAAGGTGAAGTCAAGGGAGAAGCCATGGAGCCGCTGCCAGACAGATGCCGAAATTGCGGGTAAACCACAGCCACATCATGATACACAGATTAATGTAAATGGGTTAAATTAAGATGTAAAAGCTAGTTAATAAGAAGTTAGAGCTAATACGCCAAGCAGTGATTTAATTAATACACAGCACTGATGTGAAAAACCAGGATGGAAATTACCTGCACCATGTCTTTCCCCGATCTTAACACTTACCACTTTGAAGCCTAGTAATCTTGCCTATCTGTCCTTCTGTATTCTCAACACATAGTATCTAAAGAATAAATAATTATGGGTCGAGTGGCTAGCCTCCAGACTAACTGACCCCATAAGCAAAGGCAGCTCCTGCTGGCATGGTGAACCTGGCACAAAGTAGGCCCAGGCAAGCATTTAAAGTTTGATGAAAAATTTTAAATTAATTTAAAATTAAACTACTTCCATGGGTATTTCCCAGGTCTCTACCTGGAAGGACCGTTCCCCAAACTTCTGACCCCTCTGGGAGTATTTAGCTCTTTCCTTCCACTAGCTGGCATTTGTGTCTTGCTCCTGTGTCTGCACTGTGGGACCTTTTAAGTGTCATAAGAAAATGACATATTCCCTATTCATAACCCATTAAGGAGTGGTATCAGTAAAGTGGAAGGAAAATCATATTCATTCCAAAAGTAATTCCTTTAAATACTTTTAAAGTTTCATAGCATTATATACTGACTTTTGAATAAGCAACTTAAATCCATTTGAAGTAAATTCCACTTGCCTGTCCTGAGTTATCTGGAAGGAAACGAATGGACCATAATATGTCTTGCCATGCCACCTACAGGACGAGTGTTCTTGTTGGCTCAGCTACTTTTTGTTAAACCCCAATGAACAAAGACAGCTGCCAAGCATTTTCTAGGCCATTTGTTCTGTTTATAAACAGAAAGTGTACACTATTTAACAAGATGTAATCATTTGCAAACTAGATTTATGCAGAATGAAAGAAGTGAAAGAGAGAGGAGGGAAATTAATGCAAGTCTTAAGTGCTTAATGACCCCATTAATTGAGAGAGAAGTAATTGCAGAAATTAAACAGAAGGTGTAATGGCCTTGGAATCATTAGCTTATTCTGGGAGTAGTGCTAATGTTTACCAGGTGATTTTGTTCTGAACTGAGAACTGAGATTCAGTCTAATGCAATAGTTCTTTAATTTGGTCGAAACTACATAGATCCCTAAAATCTGTTCATATTCCTTAGACCCTTTCAGGTGGAACCCATGTATGAATTTTTTTAAGGATGGACAACTGATTCTTTCAATATTTGTATTTCAGATCTATGGGGCAGGTTGGAGATGCTGCTTAAAGGCCAGAGGACAACCTTGGGTGTCATCCTCAAGGACACCATCTACCTCCTTTGTGACAGGTTCTCACGCTAGCTTGGAATTCACTGATTGTGTTAGGTTAAGCTGTCTTGACAGTGGTCCCCAGTGATTCACCTACCCCTGTCTTCCCAGCACTGCGATTACAAGCACACACCAGCATATCCAGCATGTTTCTACAGGTTCTGGTACTTGAGCTCTGTCCTCATGCTTGCAAGGTAAGCATTTTACCAACTGATTTATTTCCCAGCCCTTTCTCCATATTTTGATTAATCTAATCCAGTTTAGATATTGTTCTGGGTACTACTGATTGTCAGGAATCACCAACTGTTGTGGAAAGTGTGATTTTTTTTTGAGTTATATGAAGTAAGATGTCCCCAGACATTGCCTTTTTCCTATTAGGAATAAAAATTACCAGCAATTGAAAATATAATTCACATTTTGAACAATGGTGTCTGAGGGTGCTAACTGCAAAAGAGGAATGTCCTGTGCTATCCTGCACTGTGCTGTCCTGCTCTGTTCTGTGCTGTCCTGATCTGTCCTGATCAGTCCTGCACTGTGCTGCTCTGTGCTGTGCTGTCCTGATCTGTCCTGATCAGTCCTGCACTGCTCTGTTCTGTTCTGTGCTGTTCTGATCTGTCCTGCACTGTTCTGTCCTGCACTGCTCTGTTCTGTTCTGTGCTGTCCTGATCTGTCCTGCACTGTGCTGTGCTGTGCTGTCCTGATCTGTCCTGCACTGTGCTGTGCTGTGCTGTGCTGTCCTGATCTGTCCTGCACTGTTCTGTCCTGATCTGTCTTGCACTGTGCTGTGCTGTGCTGTTACCACAAACACACTTGAAATGTGTTTGACCAGCACTATTGGGAACTAACTTTTGTTTTATTTTATTTTTAATGAATTTAATTTTAAAGTCATGTGTGACCAGTGGACATTATATTAGACAGAATAAATTTACCCCAGATCTTCCTGTAAGCAATATAACCTATACACTTTCCCCCTAAGTGCTTCTGATATCCATTATTTCAAACTAACAAGCACAAATATGTAAATCTTCCTACCTACCCCTGCCTCAGGGAACAACCTTGGGATGTTGGGACCAAACAGAATCTGCTTGCACTTTTTTTTCTAAGGATTGTCTTGGAAACAGTTTTGTTAGCCATCTTCAACATGCAGGTCGTCAGAGTTGAAATACTGTCTGGGGAGCCTTGTGTGGGTCCCAGTAATAATCTCCTTTGAATGTCAGTCCTTAACAATTACTTGAGAAAAGTTTTCACTGTGGTCTTGTTCACTTATTTTTTAATCAATTCTTAGCAGATTAAACACATAGATAACATATAATTCAGAATGTCATTTCTTTTTGCCCAAGAGAAATGAAAGCATATCCACACAAACACTCATATTCAAATGCCAGCAGCAGTATTATTAATAGCTCAAAGGTGGAAATAACCCAGATGTTCCTCTACTGGTGAACAGATAAACAGATATGCTAAAGGCACATAGAATACAATAGAAAATTACTTAGTAATTAAAAGAATAAAACTAGTGATATGCATCACAGCCCAGAAGAACATTAAGCTGATGCTAAGAGAAAGACACTGGTCCCAAAGACCATCTGATTCCATTTATCTGAAGTGCCCAGAATAGAAAATTCCATAGAGCAGAAACTACATTAATGGTTGCCCAAGGCTCAGGTAAACAGAAAGGGGGAAGTTAGTGAGTATAGGTACCAGATATAGGATGTCTACTGGAGGTAATGGAGAGATTCCAAAGCTAAATGGTGGTGATGGCTGAATAAATCCTGTGCCTGTGCTTTAAAAACTATGTACCTTATTTGCATAAATTACATGCTAAATGAATTATATCCAAACTAAGGTATGTGTTGGTAAACTCCATCACATTAGTGGACTCAATAAGAAAATGTTTAGGCATGCTAATTCGTGCACAATATGTATTTTTGAACTGGAAGTCTTATGTGGACTGTGAGTGTGCAAGTCAGAAGTAAATGCCAAGTGTGATCTTCAACTGTTCTCCACCTTATCTAAAAGAAACAAACAAACAAGCAATCAAGGTCTGTCAGTGAGCTCACTAACTGGCTAGGGTAGCTAGGCAACAAGTAGCCTCCCACCCCACCTCGCCCCCCAGTGCTGGGATTAGAGGCACATACCATCATGCCTGGCTTGTACAAGAATGTGGGGATCTGAACTCCTGTCTTCACACTTGTGGCAGCAAGCGTTTTACCGAGTGACCTAACCCCCAGCCCTGGACGTGGAATTTGAAAACATTCCAAAAATAATCTATCTGCTATCCATCACCTCCTTATTCACAGAAAAACTGACATGGCCCTGACCTGTGTCCAAATATGGACTGAGAACTCTTGAGATCAGTCCCAATTCAGCAAAATCATCCAACTCCAACAGAATACAGGATGATGTACACATACGAAAGACACCTTTGGACTGATGCCAGCCAGCACTAATGGGAACCATTCTTGCTACCTGATTCTTCTCAGCCTCCAGATCCTCCTCCAGAATAATGATCATGTGATCACTACCTGAAGGAAAAGATTAATAGGAAAAGATATTTCCAACATCCTGCCCTATTCTGTCACAAGGCAAGCAGGTCAGATGTCTGTTACCCTAGGTTTAGGAGCCACCCTGGCTCAAAGAGCCTAAGCAAGCCAGGAAGGGATAGAAGCTGCATGTGATTTTAGGATGGTGAGCGCCCCCTGCAGTCTCAGAACGCATTCTCTACTTCTCAGGGCACTCACAAATCAGGTCAGCTTTACAAGAAATGAGTACATATCTAGGGTTTTTGGTATAAAGTGAGGGCTCATATCAAAAAAAAAAAAACAGTCAGGCTCAGAGTGCTTGCTCATGGGTGTTCAGGACACCAGCAGCGTACAGAAAGTAGAAGGCAGGGGAAAATACTGAGTGAAGCAAAATCTTGCATCTTGTAAACCAAAGAAAGTATCAAAAGCCAGGTGTAATGACACAGGCCTTTAGTCCCAGCATAGAGGAGATGAAGACAGCATATTTCTGAGTTTGAGAACACCCTGGTTTACATAGTGAGTTTTAGGTTAGTGAAACCTTGACTTTACAAAAAAAGTAATTTTGCTTTTATGGGGAAAAATATGTCTAATGAAGTTAAAGAATTTAAGTGGTTAAAAAGAAATGATGTTGAATTGCCTGAGATAAGCACAAGTTCCGTTTGGAAGGCAAGAACGAACTGACTTGTAAAAGAAAAACATGACAGAAAAATATCAATTCAGTGTTACATGGGTTTAAAACAGTGGCACCCCATCACTGACAATAACTTCTGGAGAATTTTCTAAACCACTAGAAGAGAGGATTTGGAAGGTTCCCAATGAGGTGTCAGAAGCAGATGAGAGTTTCCCTGATTGAACTGCTGCAGATTATAATAGACATGCATTGATTGGTCATACTCATCTTCCATGAGGATATAGAATTAAAAATGACAAAACTGAAGCACAAGGCTGTAGCTAGGAGCCGTATTTCCAGCCTTTCTTCCATTCTCCTAGGATGCAGATGGATGGGCAGAGGGCTGAGACACTTGGAACATCTCTGGCACACTTTTATGTGGAAAGTCCTCCTCATCTTCAGACAAGCTGAGCTGAGAGGGCTCTGAGATCTCGGGCTTTCTTCTGTGTCTGATTCTGGCACTGACTCTCCCTGGCTGCTTGGATTGGAAGTTCTGAGAACAATCTGCTTCTGTCGTCCATAGTCCGTGTTTTCTCACTAGATCGTGAACTTCCCAAGAACTGAAACTTGCTGCCATTCATGTGACTTTCGCCTATCAAGGATGTCTTATCAAATTTTATAGGAACGGGAAGGAATATTTTTCCCATCTTGGGTGGATGGTGTTTCATTTTCAAGTGCTCTCTAGGGCAATTGGCTCTTTCCCAGACAACGCAAATCAAAGGTTAACTCGATACCTGGGCTCTGCCTCAAGACTTTACGATAAAACAGATTGCCCTGTATTACTGAATTCATCTACTTTGGAGACAAATCTCTAAACCAGAAGCCGTACACAGAATACTCTGGCATAATTATTGTATTTATATAATACTCTGGTGTAATATATTGTATATTCTATTACATTGGTGGATATGGTATCATTATATTGGCTTCTGTAGGATGCTTTTTAGGTGGTATTGTATATGAACTTTACACAGTGCTAACTGGCACAAGGGTGCAAGTAAACTATTACTCCAGTTATGTTTGTGTTAGATGTTGAGGAAACAAATGTCTCAGGGATACTGAGGCCAAAAAGAGTTCACAAACCTTCCCTGTTCCCTATCTTCATGGGAGGGGTTGGCCTGGACAGACAGGGCAATATAGTCATTGAAGATTATGATTAATAAATCAAGCATGTAACTAGATCGTGATATAAAATCCAGAGACTCCCCAGGATTTGTCCTGTTTTGGGCTTTCTTTTAATTCATTCTTTCTCTGAAGGGGACTTGCCAACTGTAACATAATAGATGCTCTGAACAAGAGGCACATTTTCATCAATTCCTTAGGTTATAATATTCCCATTTACCCTGAGTAAACATGATAATGAATACTGTTCTTTTGTTCCAGTCTCGTAGTGTCGGTGTTGACATTACCTCAGTTTGAAAAAAGACTGAGAGATAAAGTGTGTGGCTATCCCCACAGCAACACCAGCTGTTGTCACCAAAGCTGTAAGAAGACCTTTGGCAGCTCTTGTTTCTGTTACCCAAGGTTCTGAAGTGAGAGAGAGAGACTTTGACAAAAACGCTCTGCTTTAGTTTCAGAGAGCACATACACAGGTGGACTTTGGACGGAAGAAATCTGTATTTGCTGAAACCTTTGGCCAGAGTAATAAATCTGTGTGCTTCGTGGCAGGGATGTCTCTGACTCTGAACACAGGACAAAGAGCATTTTGCTTAGTCACACAGAGTGAGACATGGAAGCAGCAGGAAGCTACTTGCCTCTATCCCAGAGGTATCCCTGTCTTCTGCTTTGGCCCCTCAAGTAGGGATTCTTGAAGTGTTCAGACCCCAACCCTTCAGTTTTACATGATACAACTAGAACCCAAAATCATTCCAAAGCCCATCATTTAAAATGATGATGAGTTTAAATATTTCATGGAATCACATGACCTTGCCAAGAGTTTTAATGTCAGGGTGTCATTTCACTCAAAAATGAGTGGTGAAGATACAATGTTCCAAAGTCTAACAACTCTTAGCAAATTTGGTGAGTTACCTTCAAACTGTGTGTTTCTAACTCACAAATATATTTTATTTTTGTTTTTTCCAAAGGATTATGAGTTTTGTGTTTCATAATCCTACTGCAACCTATTTTACCCACCAGGTTTTTTGTGATCAAAGATAACTTATCCAATGATAGGTCACAGAATGGAAATGAAAAGTACAGATTCTAATCTTTTTTTTTTTTGCCCCTATGTTTTGCAGCTGATTGGATAGGACATTAAAATACGCTTAGGGACTTTGTTCGCAATGAGGTGTGAAAATTGTGAAATCAGGTCAGATCCTGGGAGCTTCACTTTCAAATAAGTGGGTTCCAGAGACGTGTTATATCGCCACAGAGTTCTTATCACAGATGCTAAAATCCAGGTGATTAAAAGTGAGAGAAAGTAGTTGAGGGAGAAAATCGGAAGACGACAGTTTGTGGGACGCTGTTGACCCTGCACTGACTAGTGCAGCCAACAGCTTCCAGAGCTGCTCTGCAGAGGTAGAGGCTGGTCTTGGTAGGATGGTCTCTACCAACAAGGGAGATGCACACAGCTTAGGTACAGATATGAGTTTAGATAAGTACCAGGTCAATATTGGCCTCGGTTCTGTTGGCCCTGACTCCATCTGTTGATTTTAATGGCATTTAAGGTGACAATTCTATTATCACAAAGCATAAATTTCTTTACTGATACCAGTCAGTTGAAAAGATTCTGTGTAGAACCAAAAAAATTGAAGATTCTGTATGAAATCTGTATGTCCCTTGCTTTTAAGTGACCAACAAAGATTTCCTGAATGGATTCCTATGCCTTCAGCCTATGCTAGAGTAGGAGTCAACATACGGCATCTTTCAGATCCTGAAAGGTTTTAAAACACTCTTCCCAATACCTTATTAATGCCAGCCAGCCATTCTGTTTTTGTTGTTGTTGCTGTTTTTGTTTTTATGGTTTTTTTGGTTTTTTGGGTTTTGGTTTTTGGGTTTTTTTTGTTTTGTTTTGTTTTTCAAGACAGGGTTTTTCTGTAGTTTTTGGAGCCTATCCTGGATCTAGCTCTTGTAGACCAGGCTGGCCTCGAGCTCACAGTGCTCCGCTTGCCTCTGCCTCCCAAGTGCTGGGATTAAAGGCGTTCGCCACCACTGCCAGGCCTTCCTGGTATTTATGTAGCCATTTTTTGGTAGCTTGAGAAATGAGTGTGGTTCCCCTTCTGAAATATTTTCTCAATATTTGAGGTGCCCTCTTCAGCAGCTCAGGATCAAAAATACATACAAGAAAGACTCTCAGAGAACAGAAATTCTTTAATTTTCCCAATAATAAAAACAACCTTAAGCTAGACAATGTTGGCACATGCTTTTAATCCCAGCACTCAGGAGGCAGAGGCAGGCAGATTCTGAGTTTGAGGCCAGCGTGGTCTACAGAATGAGTTCCAGGACAAGCAGGGCTACACAGAGAAATCCTGTCTCGCAGTGTTAATAATTGTTTATACACATTCACCCTGATAATTTGACATACACTACTTTTGAACTTTCATTTTTTGTAATATAGATAAATTTTAATGATAGTGAAGCATTGGCCTAGTACAGAGAAATTTGGATGTTTGTCCATGCTTATGGCAATGCATAATAGTGCAACAGTTGTAGAAAACAATGTAGCAGCTCCTTAAAAGGTCTTAAATAGAGTCATCTTATCATCAATCAATTCTACCTCTAGGTATGTATCCAAAAGAATTTAAAGTGTCAGGGACCGTCGCCCCGACATAGAAACTGGTGCTTTGCCCTGAATGTGTTCTCGGAGGCGCATGGAAGAAACAGACTCTTACACCATCATCATTCAAAGGCAGCTCAGGACTTCTTCATCCTTTACAGCATGACCTTGTGTTTATTTCTTCTCCCCCCAAGCTCTGAATGCCTTCTGCAAAATGCTCCTCCACCCTCAGGAATTCTCTATTCACATTCCTTTTCCAGGGACCCCACACTCTCAGTCACACACCTGCATATCTCACCAGCTTTGGAGCCAGCCACTTCTTCCCGGGCAATCTACATGTGAAAAGGAAGGCTGGAGCCAAGCTTGTACCTTTTGTCTTTCTAAGTTGCTAGCTTTCCAGCTAGCAAGGTATTCAAGCCATGGCCGTGCCAGGCTGGTGGATGTCGGAGCCCACATTAAAGCAAAGACTCAGAAAGGTACTTGTACACCGTAGAGAAGTTTACACCAAAATTAAAACCTTCAGTCTTCAAGGGTAGCTCCTTAAGACACAAGATATCCCTTTGATATTGAGGTTAAACATCAGGATGTTCTAAGGGGAGCATTTCATCCAACAGGGGAGTTCCTTAAAACTCGGGAAGTAAAAAACTTTAAAGGTTTCAGAAAGTCCCAGATTCACTAGAACCCTCCCTCCGCAAACATATGTGAGCAGTAAGGACTGCTGAGAGTCACTCTCATGCAAGCTGAGCTGTTCGCAAGCAGACACGAGTGGGGCAGCCTCAGGAAGACTCTGACCAACCAAGCTGTTTGGAAAGGGCATCTTTCAACCTGTGGAGCTGCCTACAGGCCGTGAAGTGGACTCAAGATTTCTAACTTTTGTAAATTGTTACTCATGCTGAGTGGGCTATTGGTGACACCGCTGTCTCTGAATCACTTCTGCATCTATAAGGAGTCCTTCACCCATGCTCCTATGAATAACTCCAATAAAACTCATTGGTTTACCACATTGAACTTTGGTAGTATCCTTATTCTAGGATCTTAGTTCCCTATCTAGGTGACTAAACAGCTGTTCACGTCTCCCCAAGAAGATTGTCACATGACACACACTAACACCCACTGCAGCATCGTTCACAATAGCTAATGGGTAGAAACAACACACAGGTTCATTGACAGAAGAACTAGTAAGCGAGAAAGAGAGAAAGATGAGATACAGTTTTAGTCAAAAAATAAAAGCAGATATACACAGCAACATGGATAAGATTTAACACAATGTTAAGTAAAATAATAAATCAGCAGAAAAGATTAGAGATCGTGTAACTCTGTGTATACTAGATACTTGGAGTCCTTAGACTCAGGCACAGAACCATCTGGTGGCTGTGAGGGACTAGTTGCATTTACTGAATGCAGACTTTTGCACATGGGGTGATGAGACAGTTCTAGAGATGGATGGTGGCAATGGTTTTATAACAGAGTCAATGCACTTAACACCACCAGACTCTACACTTAGGGTGGGTTAACATGGCAAATTTTATGCTATGATTATTTTATCACAAACGATTTATCTTATGCTGGGTTCAAAAGGTCATTCTCTTGAAGTATGCAATGCACTTTGGGCATACTCCGTCCCACAGTTCACTCACTGCCCTCTCTTCTGTAGCCCTCCACCAATTAATCCCCCTTGTTCTCCCAATTGGTTTCACTTCTAGTTCATGTCCTCTACATCGTTAGGATTTTATAAAACTTTATAAAGTCTAGGCCCCACAAATGAGAAACGTGGTATTTGATTCTCTGAGACTGAGCGTTTACTGGCTGCATCTCCAATTGCCTCCATTCTTTTGCAAACGACACTGCTTTGTTTTTTTTTATATTTGACAAATATTTTACTGTGTATATAAACCACATTGTCTTTCTTCATCCCTCTCTGGATAGACCTAAGTTGGTTCTGTAGCTTAGCTACTGCTGAGTGCCGCAGCAAGCATTGCAGATCAAGTATCTGCCTTGGAGTCATCTTGTCAATACTAGGGAATGCTAAAAACAGAGACAGGGACAACTAAGTGGAGAACATGGAGGGTACAGTTATAAAAGGGACATTATGAACATTTCCATTTGCTTAGAGAGACTGGACAAATACCTAAAACAATCAAGACTAGTTGGCAACAGCATTGAGATTCTGCTCTCAGAGTGAGAAAAGGGTAAATTAAAGTAAGTCTTTTACATGGAAACTATCTAATAACAATACCCTGAAGCCAGCTTTGTACAATGGATTCCATTTTAAAGGAATAGAGAATCCTCTGAAGTCTTCTTACGGCAAATCTCCATTACAAACTTTCAATTCACTTCTTAGAAAAGCACATTTATTCAAAATCGTGGAAATTGCCGACAGCTAAACTACACTACCATTCTGCACCTAGAGAAAAATGTAGATATTTTTATTGTGCCCATGTCAGATGGTTCACAACTGCCTGTAATTCCACCTCCAGGGGGATCTTCTGCAGGCACCTGCACTCACTTATGCATACTCATATGCACACACATATACACATGACTAAAACCAAATTTAAAAAGTAAACTACTAAGAAGCAAAATCTGTGCCAAGGTCAGAAGCTACTACCATTTTCACTATTATCTTGAGAAAGAACTTAATAAAATTAAGACCTGACAAGGAGACAGACTTACAGAACTTGCAATGTTCTGGGGGCTGGTGATCAAGGGTAGCAAAAGAGTAAGTCCCGGCGGCTTCCTTGGAGTGGAAGGTGATGTGGTGGTAACTGCCAATCACTTACTAGCCATGTGATACTGAGTTTATTTTCCCATTAAGAACCTGGAAACAATTACTACCTCCCAGCACTGTCCCGATAACTAAATGAGGAAGGACGCCTAACATATAGCTGGTACTTAGCAAATATTACGTTCTGTTTCAGCTCAGGATGCCATTTCAGAATACCATAAACTAGATCACTTTAAAAATAGAAAACTAGTTTCTCAATTATAGAGTATAGAAGTTCAAAAGCAAGTTGTCAGCAAGTACGAGTTCACTGCAGTCTCCTCTTGGCTTGTAGGAGCGTCTGTCTTACTCTAAGCTTGGGTTACCTCTGTGTGTGTGTGTGTGTGTGTGTGTGTGTGTGTGTGGAGAGAGAGAGAGAGAGAGAGAGAGAGAGAGAGAGAGAGAGAGAGAGAGAGGATCACCTTCAGAACCTTGTCTGATCCTGAAATACCTACAAAAAGTCCACCTACAAACACCACCTCAATAAGGGTCAGAGTTTCAAATGGACATGAGAGGCAGATCACGACACTCAGCCTATAATCCCTCTGTAATCTCAAACCTTAACCTGCCCAGAGTTAGTTTCTACCAAACAGATGTTAAAGAGTTCATGAATAAGCTGGAATTTCAGTTTTCAGTCAAAGAACCCATTCCAGCCATTCCAGGGTTTCCTCCTTAGGCCCTGAGGCAGGAGTAGGACTGATCAAGAGCAGAGTCAAGCTTACCATCCCCACTAAGGGTCTGGGTCACTGATACATTTCAGAGCTGACAAGGAGTTTAGGAAGGGCTAGAACTGCCGAGACACAAGTCAAGTGGGCTTTGGACATAGAACAGTACACACAAAGCTTAATTAAAATTTTCCTCAGGCTTTCTTGGCCAGCTCACCAGAAGGTAGAAACACACCCAGGACCTTTCATGCATCTGCCTTCATTCAGGTCTGATTGCAGTTGCTTCAGCAATAATGGAAATTTGCTGTGAGGAGACTTTGGAGAATTCTCTATTCTTTTTAAATAGAATGCTTTGTATAAAGATGACTTCAGAGAGTTTTTATTACAGAGTTTCCATGTTAAAGGCTTACTTTAATTCCCAGGGTCCAAATAGTTTCCCAAAAAATTATTTCAAATTTTACCCCTCTTTCAAAACCCATTCCCTCAACCATTTACTCCCTGCATTTCTGATTTCACAGAGAAATCAGAATCATCAAGGATTCCCTCGAGCAGATGTTGGATCTGCGGCGATGGCTGTTAAGTGCGTCCTATCTCCTGTGCTCTTTCATTTCTACACCCCGTCCCCTGGTGAAGGAAACTGTGTGCTTTCTCACAACTGATGTGTCAACTTTGCCCCACTTTGTTCTGTCTCCTTTGACACTTTTCATCAGTCACCTCCTCTTCTCAAAGATGAAGACCATTCTTTCCAGGGCCTCTGTCTGCCTCCTAGAAACACGTATCAGGCCCATCACCAAAACACACCTTCTTGCTTCTATGACTTCTAGATACTTAACAATCTTATTAACACTGTCAAAAAAATGCTCTCTTTTATAATAATGGGTCTAACTGACCAATCTTGTGCACACCTTGAATCCAATGTCTCTGAGTAATAGAGAAGCTTTATCTGATCACGTTAAATGAGGCATCATAAAATTATAAGAAATATTTTAATCAATAAGTGAAACTAATAAAAAGGCCTACAAGATTTCTGGATACAATATCAGTACATAAAGATGAATTTTATTCCTATAAAGTGCAATGAACAGTCAAAACTGAAACTAATAAGGCAATTTCACTTGCTACATTACTGAAACAATATAATATTTAGGAATACATTTAACAAAAGAAGTGAAACACCCTTGGGCAGCAGAGGAGTGGGTGCCTGAACTGAACTTGTCCCATAGTTACTTTGTTAAATATCTTAATCGTCACCATAGAAATTTCGCAAGATTGATGGAGATAGAGCCAGAGCCACATTCACATCAGAACAAGGGACTGAGCTACCAAGGTCCAGTGGAAGAGCAGAAGGAGGGAGAAGATGAGCAAGGAAGTCAGGACCGTGAGGGACTAGCCCACCAACAGAGACAGTGTGCTTGATCTATTGGGAGCTCATCAAATCCAGCTGGACCAAGACTGAATGAGCATATGACCTAACTGGACCCTATGAATGTGACTGCCAGTGGGGACTGACTGAGAAGCCAATGATAATGGCACCGGGACCTAGCTCTTCTGCATGTATTGGCTTTTTGGGAACTTAGTCTATATGGATGCACATCTTCTTAGACTGAGATGGAGGGGGGAGGGCCTTGGGCTTCCCATAGGGCAGGGTATCCTGCACCATCTTAAGGAAGCAGGGGGAGGGCAGTGGGGTAGTGGGGGAGCAGGAGGGCCAGGAACAAGGGGAGTAAATGTAAATTTTTCTTTTAACAATAAAAAAAAAAAGAAGTGAAACACCTGGAGAGAAGTAAATGAGGGAAGCTCACACTATTGAAACAAGCGGATTTTCTGCCTCAGCAACAGATTTGATCAAAACAGTCTCAAAATCTCATCAGATTTCCTTGCCGATATTGACTTGGTATCTTAAAGTTCATAAGGAAATGCTAAGGAATTGCAAAGAACAGCCTATCTGGAGGAAAAACCACTTTAAAATGACTACATTGCTTTATAATTGAGATACTATATACCTGACATAGAGTAGGCACAGACCAATGGACTAGGATTGAGAACTTGGGTAGAGTCCCTCATATTTATGGATTGGTGTTTTCACAAGAGTGTCAATAAAGGGAAATAAATTAGCAAATAGAACTAGTACAACTACAAATCCAAAAAGAATGGAGTGGATGTGAGGGGTAGATTTATGGAGGGCAGTGGTGGGGGAAATTGGAGAAGAAGGGACAGGATGGGACAGGATGGGATTGGAACTGGAGAAGAGGAGGGAGGGGAAACTGTGGTCAGCATATAAAAGAAATGAAAAGAAATTCAATTAATAAAAAAGTTGAAATGATAGGGTCCAGCTCAATACACAAAGTTACTGAAAATCACTACTTATAATCTTACAATGATACAAAGTTGAATGACATTAAAATCAATGATTATCTAAGGACACTTCCAGGAGCTGAAGTTGTAAGGGAAACAGCCGATTGCAAACCGGAACAAACTTGAATTCAAAGAATCAGAGATTGAGTTGCCTGACGTAGAAACTACTGGATTTGTACATAAATGTAAATGTTGAAAGAGAATGCTTGGCATATTGCTGCAGTTGAATGTGGTCTAGCTTGAGAGTGAGGATATTCTGGGGCCTCAGAGACATGGGAAATCTTGCCTATATGTAAGATTTACCTCCAAAAACTTTATACTTTTTTATACTAAGACCCAAGAAAAATCTCACCACTGTAAGTGGTAGGGAAAAGCTCCCATTTCAAGAAGTCTTGAGCATGCTCTATATCTAAGACCTACTTCCCTTGGTAGGTCTTGGCTCCATCCCCATTTTTTTCAACTCTTCTCAGTTTACCATGAAATCTTTTTAGACTAATAAATGATTACAGCAACATATAAAAGTCAATTTTCTATATGCCTATAGTAAGCATTTGAAATCTGAATTTTTTTAAAAGTCTGTTTGCTTTCCATTACTGTGATAAACACCAAGACCCAAAGCACCTCACGGGGAAAGAGGCTATTTGGCTCATGCTTCCACATCACAGCCCAACATTGTGGGAAGTCAGGGAAGGAACTCAAGAAGTTCCTTCTTCTTGTTCAGCCACCTTTCTTATCCAGCCTCAGACCACTTCCCCAGAGATGGCACTTCCCAAAATTAGGTGGGCCCTCAAACATCAATCACACTCAAGAAAATGCTTTCCAGACAGACCCTCAGATCAGGCTAATAGAGGGGACTATTTAGTTGAGATTACCTCTTCTCAGCTGTGTCTAGTTTTGTATCAAGCTGATAAAAATCTATGACATCCCCCCCTTGTCAACTTTGACACACAAACATATCTTCAAGTCATATGCTTTTCATTTCTTCTCCCCTGGGAACTCATAATAATATCACAATAAAAAACAAAGTCCTACTTATAAAGGTCACCAAGTCGTAAACATTCTGACAATTTATAAGTTCAATTTCTCTTTAAAATTCAGCTTAAGAGATGACTGGATGGTTAAGAGCACTGACTGCTCTTCCAGAAAACTTAAGTTTGATTCCTGGCACCCACATGGTGAATTGTAACTCCCTGTAATTCTAGTCTCATGGGATCAACTTCACCATTCTGGTTTCCATGGGAACCAGACATGCATGTGGTGCTCAGATATGTAAATGGAGATTGTTCTTTCATTTCTGGACCACCCAGACCTGAATAATCACACAGAAACTATATTAATTAAAGCACTGTTTGGCCATTGACTCAGGCATATTTATATCTAGCTCCTACACCCTAAATTAACCCATTTCTATTAATCTGTGTATCACCAAAAGGATGTTGTGGCTTACTGATAATATTCTTGCATCTTCCTCCTTAAGCTGCAACATGGTGTCTTCATGACTCTACTTTCTTTCCTCCTCTATCTCTGCTTGGATTTTCAGGCTTACTATATTCTGCCATGCCATAGGCCAAAGTAGCTTCTTTATTAACCAGTGATAATAAAACATATTCACAACATACAAAGGAGAATCCCACATCATCTCCCCTTTTCTGTCTAAATAAAAAGGAAGATTTTAACTTTAACATAGTAAAATTACATATACAAAACAGTTATCAACAAGAATTATAATTACAATATTTAGTCCATTTACATTTGGCAAATTAAGAAAAACTAATATCTATCCTATTTTTGTGAGTCTAAAATTTTATATTCTTGCCCCATGTTGGGTGTCATTTGTAAACAAAGACTATTCTTTTGTTTCTGGGTTACCCAGACCTGAATAATCGCACAGAAACTATATTAATTACAACACTGTTTGGCCAATGGCTCAGGCATATTTCTAGCTAGCTCTTACATCATAAATTAACCAATTTCTATTAATCTGTGTATTACCACAAGTCTGTGGCTTACTGGTAAGGTTTTGGCATCTTTCTTCTTTGGCAGCTTCATGGCATCTCTCTGACTCCACCTTCTCTCCTTCTCTATTTTTGCTTGGAGTTCCTGCCTTGCTATATTCTGCCCTGCTATAGGCCAAAGTAGCTTATTCACTAACCAATGGTAATAAAATATATTCACAGAATATAGAAGGAAATCACACATAACAGATAAATGCAGGCAAGATACTCATATGCATAAAACAATTTTTTGAACTTCAAAGTCTTTTAACTGTGGGATTCTATAAAATAAAAAAAAATTTTGTTTCAAAAGTGAATAACCAAGGCATAGCTGCAATAAGATAATAGCAAAACCAAACTCTAACAGTGTAATAGCTCAGTTTCCAATGTATGGAATTCACTTATTATCTTCTGGGCTCCAAAGAGTTTGGGTAGCCCCACCTGTCCAACTCTGCCATCTACAGTATATACAACTTGTCTCATAAAAACAAGCCAATGCCAGTCATTACCTGCTGATGTCCTTGATAGTCATATCACAGTTATGCTGGGGTCTTCACAGAAACTGAGGCTAAATCTACTCCAGTGGCCTTATGGCCTCACTGCAGGAACTCCAACCCTAACATGTGATGTTTTACACCATGGGCTTCTTTGTGATAACTCTTACAAAATTATTTTTCAGAAGATTTTGCCTAAATACTGATCTCTTATTGGTCATGGATGATTCTTCAATCCCCACTGACCAGAGTCTCCTGCCCACTGAAGGCTCTACATCCATAGATTCTTAAGACAAAAGATCACAAGAATAGATAGATAACCTTCACTTCTCTCTGAAACTTCACAAGCCAGGCCTCCATCATCTGCATTTGTCTCAGCCATATCTACTGAGCTCCCATGAAACAACTCATTAAGCTCTAAGCACTCAGTTGTTTTTTCCATCTCAAAGATCCAGACATTTCCACAATCTTCCAACAAAATAGCATAATCAGGTCTATTACATTAATACCCTCTCCAGTACAATTTCTGTCCTGGTGTGTCCCTTTTGCTGTGATAAACACCACGATCCAACACAACCTGGAAGAGGAAATGTTTATTTGACTTACACTTCCACACCACATAGTCCATCATTGAGTCAAGGCAGAAACTCAAGCTGGAATAAGGAGGCAAAATCTGATGCAGAGACAATGTAGGAATGCTGCTTATTGGCTTGCTTGCCTTGGCTTACTCACCTATTTCTCTTACAAAGTTCAGGCCCACCCTCCTTGGGATAGCCCTTCCCACAGAGGACTGGGCTTCCCCATATCATATATCAAGAAAATGTCCCACAATCATGTGCACAGGCTGATCTGATAGAGGTAATTCCTCAGCTGAGATTCCTTTTGTCCAGGTATGCCTAAATTTGTGTCAAGTTGACAAAATCTAAATGTGATAGCCAATGCTACTTAAAATTGTACCTCAATATAACATGCATCTAATAAAATGTTTACAAGATCTGCAAGAAAAAAACCACAAAATTGTCATCAAAGAAATAAAAATATAAGTGAAGAGACAAGACGTGATTGTGGATGTAAAGTCAATATCACTAAATCACTTCTTCACAGCTACGTGAATAAATACAATCTAACTCAAGTCACAATCATCTGGTGTTATTTTAGCACATCAACAACTGATTCTAAATTGAAAGACAAAGCTAGAGTACTCCCTGCAACCTGAGGAAGAATCAAAATTATTTTATTTATTATTTTATTTCAAAACTTTCTACAATGTTGCAATAACTAAGACTGACTGCTTGGTATTGAAGAATAGACATATCCATCTTTAATATTATCCACTGAGGAGGTCAGAAATAATCCCACACAAATAGTCAGCTGATCATCTATGGAAAGAAAAAAACAACGTTAGTAAAGAAAGGATTGTTATTACAGCAAATAATACTGGAATAATTGGACATTTGCACCTAAAATATTTTTTTAAAAAATAGACAAAACACCAGGCTGTGGTGGCACATGCCTTTAACCCAGTACTCAGGAGGCAGAGGCAGGCGGATCTCTGTGAGTTCAAGGCCAGCCTGGTCTACAAGAGCTAGTTCCAGGATAGGCTCCAAAGCCATAGAGAAACCCTGTCTCGAAAAACCACCAACAACAACAACAACAAAAAATAGACAAAAGTAAAGTGAAATTAACCATAATGGTAAACATGAAATATGAAACTTTTCAAAGAGAAAATGGTAAGTTGTTCCTTTTTAAATTCAATTTTTTCTTCCTTTAAAAGCACATCATTAAAATAATGAAAAAACATTAGGCTAGGGGAAAATATTTGTAAAGTATCTTGCAAATAGAACACAAGTCAAAAATAAAAGAACGTACCCAGATTTACAAGGAACTCTTAAGATTTAACACCAAGAAAACAGCACAGTTTAGAAATGGGCCAAAAATCTAAACAAACCCTGCACCAAAGGAGAAATTAGCACATGAAAAAACACTTACCATCATGCATAATTAAAGCACTGCAAATCAAAACAGCAGTAATGTACTATTGCACCTATAATCATGTCCGGCAGACTGGCAAGGCCAATTAGTAATGACGATGTAAAGCAGCAAATCTCATTTGCTGCGGGGAGGAATCCACGTTGAATGAACACGCTGCTTGAGAGAGTTGTGAAGCTTGCATACTAGCAACCATACTCTAGGATAATCAATTGTCGTGCAAATGCATTTCCAATCAAAATCCCTCATGCAAATATTTATAGTGGGGATATTCATAATTGCCAGGAACTAAAAACAACTCAGATACGTGCAAGTTGTAACAGATAGAGGGTAAATTGTGTATAACTGTACAATGGAATATTAATCAGCAATAAAAAACAGCATAGATGAACCTCAAATACATATACATAAATGAAAGATACCAATTTCAAAAGATGCCATGCATTTGGAATTCTATAATTTTGATTATATGCCATTCTAAACAGAGGAAATAGCTATATAGAGTCATTTACATGATGGATGGAGATAGAGCCAGAGACCCACATTCACATCAGAGCAAGGGACTGAGCTACCAAGGTCCAGTGGAAAAGCAGAGGAGGGAGAAGATAAGCAAGGAAGCCAGGACCGTGAGGGACTGGCCCACCAACTGAGACAGTGTGCTTGATCTATTGGGAGCTCATCAAATCCAGCTGGACCAGGACTGAAGGAGCATATGACCTAACCGGACTCTCTGAATGTGGCTGCCAATGGGGACTGACTGATAAGCCAATGATAGTGGCACAGGGACCTGTCTCTTCTGCATGTGTTGGCCTTTTGGGAACCTATTCTATATGGATGCACACCTTCTTAGGCTGAGACGGAGGGGAGGGCCTTGGGCTTCCCATAGGGCAGGGTATCCTGCCCCATCTCAAGGAGGCAGGGGGAGGGCGGTGGGGTAGTGGGGGAGCGGGAGGGCCTGGGACAATGGGAGTAAATGTAAATTTTTCTTTTAACAATAAAAAAGAAATATGGAGAGAGATGGTGATCATTGAAGTAGGCAAAGTAAGAATAGGGGATATTTTAAGGAGAATGAAACTATTGTCCAAGGTGCTGTTCATTTGCCAAAACATAATAAACTTTGCAGCAACAAAATAAAAATCCGTATGCATTCAAATATTTAAAAATAATTTAGGAAGTAAAGGAAACCCTCAAATTGAATAAAAACTTTTTAAAAATATATGGAACAGCATCACTGAAAAGAGTCAGAATAGTATTCATCTAAGTAACCTTGGAAATAAATGATGTCTGTAAATTCAAAACATATATACATGTATGTATATATATGTGTGTGTATATACATGCATGTGTGTGTGTGTGTAATGTGTGTGTGTACCACAGTTTTTCAGTGTGACTACAATTCTGATAATGCTGCATCCTAGGACTGAACAGTTACATGTTAGTGGAGGAAGGACAGAGGAAGCCAGACTTTCCATTTTCGGAGAGGGAAATTACAAAATACAGGAAAGTAAAGCAGATGATTTATGTTGTATGAGAGGTAAGATATATTACAGTTCATACTTAGTTTAATATAGATACAATAATGTATATTTAATATACATAGTTGCGTACACACATGAGCTCATATATGCACAAATTTTCTTGCTGTATCAGATCAAGAGGATCTGAGGCAATGATATACAAGTATCAGTGGATGTTATCTTGCATCCAGATCTTGATTTCTAATGCCATCTTCCCGTGCCAGGAAACCTGGGCTTCCTGGACAAATGGTTGATTCTGGAAATGGTGTAAGAGGTAAACATACAGTAATGGAAGAAGTGTCAAAGGGCACACTGGCTATAACTGGGAAAAATCCACTAATGGCCAAAGATTGAACAAATTGAGAAAGAAAAGTAGTATGAGATTTCCCTTAATTTCATTTCTACTGCTGTGACAATGTCATAGTTCACAATTCCAGGTTACAGCCTATTACTACAAGGAATTTACAGCAAGAACCTAAGACAGATACTTACTTCATATCCACAGTCAAGAGAAGAGAGAGTAATGCATTTGCATTTGCTTGCTTGTGATACACACACACACACACACACACACACACACACACACACACACACACACACAGGTTAGTACCCTCTCCACAAGGAATGGTGCTGCCCACAGTGAGCAGAGTCTTCCAGTCTCAGTTAACTTAGACAGTTCCCCACTGACAGCCACAAAAGCAACCTGATGTAGATAACTCCTCCCTTTGACTTTCTTCCAGGGTGATTCTAGGTTATGTGAAGTTGAAAACTAGAATGGAGTACCACAGGATTAAACTACAAAGAATAAGACAAACATCCCTGAACAGAATGAGGAAAATAAATGATAGGTTGAATAAGTAAATAAATTAATAAGAAAGAAGTGACAAATATCCCATGTAGAAATTCCCAAGTGTTTATGAAGACACTCCACCCTCAAGGAGACTTGTTACCACATCCCACTGCACACTTTGGGAGAGGGATAAAGACTTCTAAAGTACACACAGAAAGTGTGGAAACAAAGAATAAATTTGCAGTGGAGGAACCCAGAAAATAAGACTTCAGCCAGGTGACCAAGGTCAGTAGTCACAGTCAGATAACATGTAGTCATGGCATATACTGTGTAGTACAATGCGATAAAAATGTCACTTTTCATCTGGGCATCCTTTAAAAAAAAGCACAGCTCCAGGTACAGACCTATAGTCATAACTGAATCATGAGAGAAATATCAGTTAATCCCATCAGAGAGATACAGGTTGATTCAATATTTCCAACCGTTAGTCATCAAATCTGTCAAGGTCATCAAAACCAAAAAAGAAAACAGTCACAGCCAGAGGAACCCTAAGGATACAAGAGGTCTGGGTGAAAGGTATCTTTGACAAGATTCTGCAAAAGAAAAAGTGCAAATTTTTCATACAAACTGTAGGAAAATCCAATAAAAGATAGGTCTTAATTAACATACTGTGTCCATTCATCATAGCAAATATTTTACAGAACTGGGAGAAGCTAGGTGCAGAGGAGTATTGGACTCTGTACTGCTGTCCTCATACTGTCTGTAAATCTAAAACTGTTCTAAAAATTTGTTTTAAGAAGTCATGTTGGACCTCTTTCTCGCAACAAGCAACAATGCAATAAGTTTATTAGCCGCAACGATGGCTCATAAACTGGTCACACAATGCCAAAGCACTAGACAGATATAGGGTTCTATCTCTTTGAGAGCTTGGTTTCTTTATTTTTATCATCTTTTAAGTGTGCACACAAAGTAATAGGGTTCATGGTGACATTCCCATGCACATCCTTCCTCATATTTCTTGCTAATGCGCCACTCTTCCCTAGTGCTCTCCCATACCCATTGCCCTCTACGACAGTGATTCTTTAGGGGAGAAGTGTGGAGATAGAGATTTAGACCCAGGAATCTTGGCTTTTGACCTTGAATCTACCACTGTATATCTGCTCAGCCCTGGGGAATTTCATTGTCCATGTCTCAGTTGCCCATTTGTGTTATTAAAGTTCTTTTCAGATCAAGCACTATAAGAGTCCTAAGCTGATTAATCATTAGACCAAAGGAAAAAGCCACCAAGAATAACTTTGTATCTAGAAAATGTTATCGCATGTAGTACTTCACTCAATGCCTGTTCTGTGTAGATACTGTTTGAAGGACTCATTTGGATTAAATCATTTATTTCTATCAGACTGTTTTATTCTATTTCCACATAATAAGCATAAAATGATGTGTGACTTACATGCCTGGTGGCAGGGGCAATTCAGATCCGCAAAGTATGGCTGTAGAATATCCACGAAGTATGGCTGAAGAAGCCAAGTCCGTGATTCTGCTGCCTGTCCAAGGCACTTGAGTAGATGGCCCCAAATCCCGGGTTTCAAGTCTATCTCCATATGCTTCCCTGAAAGAGTAAACTGTTTATCCAGCAGGAAATGCTAATTCAGAAGATTCTGGTACAGAACACAGCCTTCAGGAGAGCAGAGATGTTTACTGATAACTTCACTTGAGCCAAGGGCTTCCGTTTATTTGACTTTGCAAAGTGGTGTTAAGAAACCAAAGTCCAGAGAGACTGCTGACCTCACTGTTGAAAAAAAAATGTTGCTATTTCCCCAAAACCTTATCAAGCCTGAGGGAGAAAGGTAAATCCTAGGATTGCAACACTCCTGTTTTCTTCCTGCCCACAGGTTTTCCATTTGACTCGGCATCTCGAAAGGCTTCCTCTATCTCTCCAGTCTTCCCCACCAACTGGCTTTAGAAAGCCACAGCACTGCTGGACCCTAGGCCCTTACCTCAGCTCAGAAGTCTCAGTCACAAGAAACCTGCTGAGATAGTTACACAAGCCTTGGAACACTGGGTCAGGAAGAACAAGTCAACAAGGGACTGCCATCACAGGAACCCGCACTTTGAGTTCAGCAAAGTCTACAGAGCAACAGCTAAGATAGAGCTGAGTCTAGAGCTAACAAAGATCACCACCAACCCACAGAGCTGCTGATCTTCTTCCTGCAGCTCCGGTTACAGATTTCCCATCATTGTTTTTATGGTCTTCTTACCTTCTCCTTTCTTCCCACAATTCCTCTTTCTGCCTGTCTTTTCTTTCCCAATTGCCCACAGGACTGGATCTTTCCCCTCTCTTTCTACACTGATCATCTAGAGAAACAGACTCACAAAAATGCACTACAAAGCCTTGAGAACAAAGTATAAAAGTGCATACATGTGTGAAACTGTCATGGTAAAACCCATTAGTTCATATTCTAACTTTAGATATTTTTAAATGCCAAATGCCTAGATATGTACAGAATCCATTCATGCTCTGACTTCCATCCACATATCCCTTAATTGCTCATAAGTTGATTATTCTGTGGTTTTTCAGGGCCACAACTTGGCTACATGCTTCTTCATGCAAAATATGCATACCTCAGGGCAATAGGATGATGTTTCTCCATGACTGTTTGATTTATTTAGAAAAACATCCCAGGCAATTGAAACTGTGCATATGCTTGTTCTGTATCCATCCATTGATGGCGGAGTATGGTGGCAAGCTGGTCTACAAATCAAAGCCTTAACAAAATTACATATTTGGAAGATGTAAAGAAACAGACATTTCCTGCTTAGTGATATTTATGGGTCTTTCTGAAATGATTAGAGACCAAATAGTGTCCAGCTGTAACTCCAATATTCACTAAAGAATTAGTTAAGTACTTGGAAAGTTTTTCTACTGGTTTATCTATTGACTGACAGATCCTAGAATGAGAAGACAGGACTATAACATATTATGCAGAGATTAAACAGAAAGTCTCCCAAACACAATGTCAAAACTAGGGCATGGCCTGGAACCAGAGGTATTCTTATTCCATTCCTTTTCTTACCTATCTGTTGTTTACTTTCTAGACACCGAGTGGGGCACTGGGTAATTTTGGGCCTTTCTGTTATTATCGCTTGGTTGAAAAGATAGGTACACATTGGATGCTAGATACAGCATCATGAGTGGAAATAGCTTTTGGGTTGGAATCTAGAGACTAATTATAGCTGTGTCATCACGTTTTAGCCTTAAGACCTAGTAAAACTCAGTGTAAAACTGTGGTAAAGATTCACTTTAAATAGTATGTAAATTAATAAGTAGGGAGAAGTCTTAGGGGTTTTAGAAAAGAATACAAATAGAGTAAAATTCCTTACAAAATATAATACAACCACACTGGAGTCACACAGTGTTTACCAAATAAGTAGCTATCTACTTAATATGGGAAGAAGTAAATCTAATAGACAATGATGAACATTGTTTTAATGAAATGAGGCAGAAAACAGAGCATATCACTGAAGAAAGATGTTAATAAGACACTGGAAGATTGAAGAGTCTGTCATATTCATGGAATAAAACAATACTGTGAAAAATGGCTATACAGTCAAAAGAAATATACAGATTCAATAAAATTCCCATCAAAATTCCAATGTCTTTCTTCATTTGGAAAAGCAAAAGACTCTGAATAGTCAAAGCTGTTCAGAAAGAAGAGTGCTAGAAGTATATCCATACTTGATTTCAAATATACTACAGAACTATAATAACAAAACTAACGTGGTACCAGCACAAAATAGCCATGCAAATCAACAGAATTGAATAGAAGATCCAGATATAAACAAACACAGATGCAGCCATCTAATTTTTGACAAAGATATAACAAATACACATTGGAGAAAAGAGCCTCTTCAATGAAAAAATGTTTGGAAAAAATGGATATCTTCATATAGAAAAACTACATCCCTGCCTCATACTCTGTTCAAAATTCAAATGAATGAAAGAACCCAACATAAGGCATGAAGCTCTGAGGCCATATAGGAAATGTAAGGGAAACACTTCAAGATCTAGGCATGTGCTTCTTGAGTACAACTCCAGTTGCTTAGGAACAATTGCAACAATTAACAGATAAGAATTTATAAACTCAAGGAAAAATACAACAAAATGAAAAGACAGCCAATCTTTGCAAGCAATACATCTTACAGAAGACTAATATCTAGGATTTAGAATAGCTCAAAAATATATTGAATATCAAGAAAACAAACAACTCAATATTCTTAAATGGACAAATGAAATGGACAAAAATTTCTCAGAAGATGAAGTCCAGTTGGTAAATGAAGTTATCCAAATGTCCTCAACCTCACTAGCCATCAGAGATATCCATTAAGTGATTAATTCTAACCCATGTTTGCATCAAAAGAGAAACAGATCAACAAACTGTGCTACCTAGATTCAGTGGAAGTTTCCTCAGGCATGAAGAACAATGGACTTACTTGTAGAAAAATGCATGCACCTGGGGATCATCATTTTAAGCAAGTTGTCAGTCTCAGAAAAACCATTATCACATTTCTCCTTAAATGTGGTTCCTAGATTTCATATGCATGTAGAAAATCACATATGCATATATGACATGAAACTAGAAGCAAAAATATCTATGGAGAAAGAGGACTAACAAAGCCGGGCAGTGGTGATGCATGTCTTTAATCCCAGCACTTGGGAGGCAGAGGCAGTCAGATCTTTGTGAGTTCGAGACCAGCCTGGTCTACAAGAGCTAGTTCCAGTGCAGGCTCCTAAGCCACAGAGAAATACTGTCTCGAAAAACCAAAAAATAAAAAAAAAAGAGGACTAACAAGTACAGGGGTTGAGAAAAAAAGAAAGGTGTAAGTGCGAAAAATATGCTCAAGGTATATTATATACATTCATTAAAATGTTCTTATATAACCCAGCATCATGTACAATGAATGTATTTCAATTTTATATATGGCTATATTATATGTATATTATATATATATTATATACAAGTGCTATCAATATAAATGGTATATATACATATATGTGTATATATAAATATATATAGTCCAAAAATACTAAAATATATATTGTGCATAGTAAGGGTAAGTTTTGCTTTAGGTAAATTTTGTCTCTATTTTATGCTTTTGTATGCATATACTGTATTGTGATGAGAAAATGATTTTTTAAGGAAATTACTTTTTAATTAGTTAATTTCAAAGGTTTTTAAAACTACTGAGGTGAGTTATAAAATTATTTGAATTCAGCCTCACTTCCTTTTTATGACTTTATAGTTGGATTATCAACTTAGACCAGCATTTCTTAATTTCAGTATCTGCACTGTCCAGACATCTTGCACTCACGAACTTACCTTTGGCAGACAAACGACAAGAAAGAACTAGACAATATAAAACTATTTATCTGCCACACCTGGACACTCCTCAGTAGCAGCATGTCATGACAACATGTAGAGTTGGGAGATTAGATCAAGTTTCTAAGATGTCCAATTGGTGCAATTCCTGGGGGAAGTGAGAAGAGATTCATAGAGAAAGAAAATGGGAGGACTTAGAATAAATGACAGAGCCTGAGCCAGTAAAGGTATAAAAGCATGGTATGTCTGTGTAGTCTCCCTGAGACAAGAGAGGGCTGATGGGCATAAGCTTGGAAAGAACAGTATGCAAGTTGGATAGTCTCTTGCTAACTCCCTGCATCCTGTGAAGTTTTGCTTGCCGGGTTCATCCCAACTCTGAGCACCCACATAGAATCTTCCCTTCATTCTCTTCTCTCAGTTCTGACTCTGACTGGTTGCTGTACATCCTTCCTACCAGGAGAAGGCAAGAGGCAGGAAACAGCACAGAGTTAAAAGCCTGCATCCTGATTTTCTGTATTGGTTTTCTTAATGTAGGGTACTTGAAGGAAACCTTTGCCCACAGGACATTCTCAGAGAGTGTTGCTATCTGCTCTGATGAGCTATCAGTGACACATCCTACCTACGTGACTTGGTGTGGCTGCCCTGTGAATGCACTTTTAAAGTCAGCCTCTGAGATGCTGCTGAGGGTTTGAACCTAGGGCAAAAGTCACAAATCAGGAAAGTGTACTTGAAGAAATCTCTCTGAACGTGAAAAGACCCACAGCTCTGGGAGCACCTTCTCTTCAAATTGTACCCTAACACACACACACATACACACACACACATATACACACACAGAAAAGCACATATCCACACATACATAGACACACACACACACACAAAGACATACACATACACAGAAACACAGAGACACACATACGCACAGCATACACAGACACACAAACATACACAGAGACACACAGACATACACATGCACACAGAATCACACACACATCTCCTCTCTCTGAAGGCTCTAAGGCTGGACCACAAACAACTTTGAAGCTATTCACTCCATTCATTTCTTATCGAGACTAATCATCGGAAACTGTGACTCAGCACGCAGTCTTCTTGATCTCATTCCAGAGACTCACTGCCAGCTGCTAGGAAGTCATGATTTGACGTCTACCACTCCATTCCCATGGACAGGGGTGGTCAAAGCAGGTTCATTGTCACAGCAGTGACCTCATTTAGGACTTTCTCATGGCGGGTAAGTTGGAGTTGTTTCTCAAATGGGATGAAATAGAGAGCCTGGACCAGCCTTCTCAGTCACCCTAGAAGCCTCCTATCCTTAACACAGGCAATACACCATTGCTGGAGAGCATGGAAACTCCACGGATGGAAGGTTCTAGAGCAGTGAAGGTCCATAAGGTTTTCCACTTGTGCAATAGAGATCTGTGTGGATAAGAACAATCCAGACCCCTATAATCAGTCCTTCCCAAAGTAACTGTAAACCTACTGTCGTGCAGTTGCTGAGGTAGGAAGATGGAAGATGAGTAAGCTCTGTGCTCGATCCTGTAGTCATCTCAGCTAAGGAGTTGGAAGGGTCTGCAGGTGGAGTTCATAAATTCCACAATTTCTTGAAGTTCTATACAAAGTTTCTGAGCATTTGTGGACTTTTTTTATAAGAAAACTCTAGTTCATATCAGATAATCAAAAGGGATATGTAGTGAAAAAATAAGATTGGTTTCCTCACTCCACTGTAATTTTTGTATATTTCCATGGTAAAAGAAAAGTGGCCTTATAAAGACAAAGGAGAAAGCCTTTACCACTAGAAACTGTCACCCATGTGTCATCTATCCCAACATCTAACATTTTCAACAACAATACAGATAGCAGCTTCTAGCAGTCCAATTATCTCTGCATTGGTGGGATATGTATTATGAAGAATCATCAACAAGACTTCTTTGGGCAAAACTAAGGGGCAGCCCTGATTTTCCGAGTTCTGTGTGACATGCCACTTCCCCTTACAACATCCACACAGTCTCTCCAGTTCTAGTCCCACCATGGCAACATGATCAAAACCAAGAAAATAGAGCAGTGCAATTTATGGTGCAAAGCACATAGACCTGTCATTGGAGAAATGTAAAAAAGGCCCCAAGGCAGATTCTGTTTCTGCTACTAAAAATGCAGAAAGTAAAGACAATGTGGACCTCATCCCCAGGCCTGCCGTACTATTACTGTTTGAGTTGGCTTACTGCAATCTGAAGACCTGCCTTCACTAATTGTTCGTGTGATCATGTGTGTGTATATAACCTGAATTTTAAAAATCTGTATCCAGGTAACTCTAAACTTGATTCTTATCCTTTTGTGGTGGTGAAGACAAGTCCTTTTCTAATTTAAAAATGTCCCTACTGCTGAGAAACTGGGAGAAAAAAGAGTTTACATGTGGGAATTGCCCCCTAAATTGTTTACAAAATATAACTAAAATCTAGGTGTTTTGTCAAAAGCTTTCCAAGAAATGTAAACTGTATATCTGAAGCAGAATTTTACACTTTTCCTTTTATGGTGATATTTTGCCTGAGAAGAAATAGCAAGTGAATTATTGGGTTTGTTCTAGTCCCACTTATGGTGGGAAACACCTTATGGATAATTTATATTAACAAAACTAATGTATTCACTAGACGTTGTAATAAGACAGGTGAGAAGTTAGATTTTATACAAAATAATATTGTCAGTTATTTTGTTAATATCTTTATCAGAACTAGGTCATTACTCATAGAGTAATAAAGGGTAGTGTTAACAGTTAACCATATCACGTGTCTTCAATTATGTAATGTTGATTTGGGACAGTTGTGTAAGATTTGCACAAGAAAAAGTTCTGACTGACTGCTCAGATAAAAGATGATGTCAGCTTTGTGACAAGCGAGACTATAATGGGACAATTTAAAAACATCCATTTAGTGTGTGGTGGTGTCTTTCAGACAATAACAGAAAAGATGATTAAAGTTACTTCAACAGCATCTTCCCAATAACTGTTTTGTCATTATTAATGGATACATCCTTTTGCTAAGGAAACCGAGCTGGTTGTCCCTGTAACAAGGTGTTTGTTCTTCCCAGCCTAAACTTTATTAAAATCTCCAAGAGTTTCGTTAAATGAAGCATGTAGCTTATTACTGAATCATACAAAGAATGATAAAGTACACTGCGTGCCTTTGCTTGTGGTGTTTTTCAAAGAGCAGAGCTAGAACCAAAGGAAAAGCATTCTGCTGCGCCTCGCCAAGCTGCAGAAACTGGAAAAGGTCACCACTATATATTGCACTAAGGTGTGTGAAGAGAGCCCCGTCAATCGTCACTGAACATTGAAGTGCACTGGATTGGAGTGGGTTATAGTAATAACACATGAGATCTTCTGACACACTGAATTTCTAAGTGTGTCACACGTTGTTGTAAATTGTACAAACAGCAAGTTTCTCACACTCAACTCATTATACTTGAATGAAACTTTAGCCTGTTGGTTAATAATTCCCTAAATGCTTGAGCCTTGGCAACCACCATCCATTCTTCCTCTGGATTTTATTATTTTAAATAACTCATTCTAAGAGGAATGATGCACTATTTTTTGTGACTCGTGTATTTCATTCACGCCCTTAAGATTCATCCACATTAGTGTAGAGTGAAACTGTCCTTCTTTTTACTGCCCAACAGAATTCTATTGCTCACAATCACATTTTCTTTCTCTTTTCCTGTGTGCATGAACATGAGCTTTGTCTCCACGCCTTTGCTATTTGTGCATAATACGGCCATGGAGAAGGGATGGGAGAGTCTCCCTGAGACTTTTGGATAAATGCTCAAAAGTCAGGTGACTCTACAAATCGGAGATCACTTCATTGAGACTTATCAAGCACATCTGTACTTAAGCAATTCTTTAAAAGGTGAATTGGGATGATACCATTTTTATCTTTGTTAATCTTTTAAAATACATGTCCTATAAAAGGAAACTATATTCTAAGAAATCACACAGTGCATCCAGGAATCATTCCCATCAATGCGGTGACTTAAGCGAATGACAGCTTTTCATGGAACAATAGAAATGGCCTCAGAAGAGGGGAAATGGTGTGCTTGTCATTTAGACAGACAGCTAAGGGTTGGGAGGAGGCTGCGATAAATGACAGGAACAAACTGATTATGAAGATATGATTAAGCATCAAATATTTGTCACTAAGGATGGTGGATGTGTTTTCTTCTCACATTCACAAGAGAAAAGTGAGAGAAGGTTTTGTCAACTAATTAATTCGTTCACACGTCCAGCGTGTCACATTTGAAATATCTGCAGGACATTGTGCCAGTCACAAACCTTCTGCTGTGCCTGGCAGGCAGATGACAAAATTGAAAGTACACTGCTCCAAATGTTCATAGAAACAGAGGGACAATCAGCCAAACAAACAATTACAGTAACGTGAACAATTCAAGTAAAATCAGCTATTTCTATAGAGAAAATATATACAAAGCTATGCGTAGCATTGGAAGGAACAGTTAAATTTGCTGGGTTTTTTTTCCCTTGGAGGTTACAGAGAAAATTTAAGGTTGTTTGTCAAATGAATGGAAAGGGAGCATTCTAGGCAGAGAGACAGACATCTCTAAGGACTCAGAGTTATGAGGCAGTATGAACTATCAAAGAAACCAAAGACTGATTTTGTGTCTACTGCAACAGAGGATCTGTTGCAATTGTATAAGGGACTTGTTTAGGTGGGTAGCAATAGAGAGGGGTCAGGGGGATGTGTGAAGGACATGCTCAGAAAGCCAGTTTTCTAGTTTTCAAGACTGGTTGGGTGGGAGTAGTAAGTGAGAGAGAGAGAGAACTATAGCAGATACTGGGTTTCTGGTTTGGGAAAATAAGTACCACTTGGGAAAATAGGAAAGATACATGGTGAAGAGATTTATTTGGCATTAAAGATGCTTGAAATGATGTATTCTATTTTTGAATGTCTGTTTGATGTCTTCAAGACATACCTGGTTGGTCATTATATTCAATAGATAAAGAAGCAAGAAATGGGGTGGGAACTAAGCTAAAAACATAAATATGGAGCCATCAGTATATAGATATAAATTAAAGAGTTGCAAGAGAACTCAAGATACAGCCCAAGAGAAAAGTGACATGGAAAGAAGAGATGTGCCAGTGGGTATGACACAATCAGCACACGCCCTAAGTGCAAGCTAGAGGACCAGTGGGACATGATGACACGAGAGCCAGCAGAAACACAGGGCTTTGAAACGTGCTAACAGCCTTAGTGTTTGCTTGTTTCCTTGTTTCTGAAGAACCGCCACAGTGTTTCCTTAGTAGCTGCACTAATCTATGTCCCTGTCTCCAGTATATAAAAGTTCTTCTTTCTCTATTTCCTCCCCAGCATTTGTCCACCTTTGTCTTTTTTGTAACAGCTATTCTATTACCTATAGGGCAAGATAATGTCTCAATGTGGTGATGTGGTGTGTGTGTGTGTGTGTGTGTGTGTGTGTATGCGTGTACTGTGTGCACTTGGATGTGTGCATTGGTGTGAGCAGGGATGATTGCTATAGTGCATCTCTGGAAGTCAGAAGATAACTTTCAGGATCTGGTATCTCCTTGCACCTTGTGAGGTAGGGTCTCTTCTGTTTCCACTGCTGTGTGCTGTACTCCAGAACCTCCCAATTCTGCCTCCCATCTCACCATCGGAACACGAGGATTACAGATATGCATCTCCAAACCCATGGCTCAGATTGTCAGGCTTATGTAGCAAACACTTTTACCCACTGAGCCATCTGTCAAGTCTTCATTGTGATTCTGACTTTCATTTCCCTAGCGACTGGTGATGTTGAGCATTTTATTTTATACATTAGGCGTCTTTCAATTAAACAAGAACAGCTAGGAGTTGGGTTCAGCAGAGAAATAATTGAGATGCTGCCCCTGGATCCATGCAGTAAGCTTCAGCAATGTTAACAAGGCGGTGCCGTGGCTTTGAGCAGGGAGGAGGGCTATATCAGACGGCTCTGAACTGAGGAATGAATACGAAGAAGGAGAGGGAGATGGTATGTGTGAAGTACGCTCTGAAGACATTTACATGGAAATCAAGGCAAACAGGGAGTGGTGGGTAGGAACCGGGCTCCAAATTACTTTATAAGATGGCAGATAAACTGGAGATATGTCATGTGCAAACAGCATGACACATTACATAGGTGCTATTTTAGTGCTTTCTGTACATGTTTTCCCAGCTGACTTCGGAATCACTCTGAAAAATAGGACTTAAAATTTTATTAAGCATCTGCTATGTGTCAGGCAATAATTGACATTTATTACTTCATTTGGCCTTCAGGATAATATTATCATACTCATTTTGGAGGTAAGAAAGAAGGAACAAAGAAGTAAACTATTTCTAGAGGGCGTAAAGCTAGGACACAGCGCACAGTCTAGCTTCAAAGTCCAGGCAGTACCAAGATCTCTCTTGTTGACCTTTTGAAGGTGGAAAAGCTGATTCTAAGAAGTTAAACAATTTTCCTACTCTAAGGCCAGTGAATCCTGAAGCAGGCTGAACTTCCAAACCTAATTCCAAGGCTTGGAACAACCATGTTGCTGAGGGAGCTGTCCTGAGCTAGAAGAGACAGCATGGCAGGTGGAACAAGACACTGAAAACAGCAGAGGGTAAGAACATAGACAGAGCAGAGCCTGTTGTCTGAAGCATGCCAACAGGCTTAGGAATGTAAAAAGCACAGGATTCAGGGAGAAAACAATCTTAGAGACCACTGTGATGCCTTCTTACGCAACCATTAGCAAAATCAGACAGGGAAGAATGTGTCTACCTAGTTGGGGAAGTTCAGGGACCAGAAAATGGTGGGAAGAGTAATGGAAAGAAACCACATGACCATCACAAGATCACAAGTGTGTGTGCGTGGTCTGTGTGTGTGTCTATGTGTCTGTGTGTATGTGTACATGTCTCTGTGTGTGTCTGTGTGTATGTCTGTGTGTGTCTGTGTATATCTGTGTGTATGTGTATGAGTCTGTGTGTGTCTGTGTGTGTGCGTCTGTATATGTCTGTGTCTATGTGCATGTCTGTGTGTGTCTGTGT
>JAQHUG010000067.1:172546-251803 GCA_028555095.1 Dicrostonyx torquatus | reverse complement strand
TATCTGTGTGTATGTGTATGAGTCTGTGTGTGTCTGTGTGTGTGCGTCTGTATATGTCTGTGTCTATGTGCATGTCTGTGTGTGTCTGTGTATGTCTGTGTCTATGTGCATGTCTGTGTGTATATATATGAATCTGTGTGTGTCTTTGTGTGTGTCTATGCATGTGTATTTGTGTGTGTGTGTATCTGTGTGTGTGTCTGTGTGTGCGTGTCTGTGTGTGATCAGCACTTAATACTCACTAGAGTTCCCGATCCCAACAGAATGACTTCCTGTGTCCTTTTGCCGAGACCCCCTGCAGGATCTCAGAACACTAGAGAAACATTTTTCCCAGCTTCCCTCTCATTCAAAGGACAGGAGATGCTGGTAGGAGGCCTGATGTATCTGGTGCAGCTACCTTTAATAGGCAGCATCCCATTGCGCCTTTATTCCAAAGAAGCCCGGAGAGTCATAGCAAAGCAACATCCCCACCCCTCCCCCACCCTGCCGCCACCCCTCCCTGTATTCCTTTGAACTGTCAGACCCAACTGGTTGGAGGCTTGCCCAAATGGTGGGGAATAAAACAAATTCTGAATTAGTGGGGAAAAAAAAATCAGGAGCTCAGCATATTCTTCTGCTTGCTCTACACATTTCTACTTCGCTTTCTGCTGCCTTCTGGTTTTTACGAGAGTGACAATGGTGTCGTATATGTCTGTCCCGTGTGGATAGCACATGCCGAGTGTGGGTAGGGCTCACGATAGAAGTGCTGACAAGATGAACGACAGTTATAAGAAACAAATATAAAGCACATAAATTCAAGATGACCTTGCATTTTGTGAGGGGCCTCTCAAAGACGCGCTGCCTTCAAACTAGAAACCATGGCTGGGAAAACAAGAGCAGAAGGATCCAGAGATATGAGAAAAGAGGTGTGCTCCTCCCTTCCCCCCTGGGCCTCCTCCAGGGGTCATGTGATAAATCACAGTATCTGTGACGGTATTCTTTCTTGAAAAGGAAGATTGCACAGCTTTTCATGTCCTTTGTTGTGAACTGTATGTCTGTATGTTTCACCCATGTCTCTGTTAGGTGGCAGAACAGCCCTTCAGGACCATCAGTACTGTAGATCTCAGAAGCAGTCTCTTAGTATCACACATATGTCAACCAGAAGCTTCATGTGCACGGCTTCTGCCCTTTGCAAATCATTGTTAGCTTTCCAAACTTAGGGACACTCACGAAATGACTAATGGCAGCAGAACTATCCCGTGGCTCTACAATATGTTCCTATGGACTACCCCGTGCTCTGCCGTATGTTTATTCCTATGAACTACCCCGTGCTCTACTGTATGTTTATTCCTAGGAACTATCCCATGGCTATATCGTATGTTTAGTCCTATGAACTACTCCATGGCTCTATTGTATGTTTATTCCTATGAACTACCCCATGCTCTACCGTATGTTTATTCCTATGAACTATCCCAAGGCTATATCGTATGTTTATTCCTATGAACTACTACATGGCTACATTCTATGTTTATTTCTGATACTATTCATTTTATTAATTCCACAGGACAATGGAGGAGGGGATGGCAAATCAAGAAAGATCAGTGCTAGGACTTAGAGGGTGGATAGGGTTGTAGGATTGATCCCTCAAAAGATGTATCCGGCTCATAATTCACAACACTAAGAAGAAACTGTCTGGTGTGCAAGCCTTATTTCAAGTAAATTTTTTTAATGTTAGGTTGAACCATAGGAGATAGTTGATATTCAATACTTTGTGAACCGTAAAAATGATAATGTTATTTTGGAGCCCATTCCTTATGGTGGGATTCCTTGCTTAGCCTTGATACAGGGGGAGGGTCTTGGTCTTACCTCAACTTGGTATTCCAGACATTGCTGACCCTCTAAGGGAGGCCTTGCCCCCTCTGAGAAGTGGACGGGGGTAGAAAGTGATGGGAGAAGGGAAGGGAGGGGGAACTGGTGTTGGTATGCAAAATGAAATAAAAAATACATAAAAATCTTTAAGAAATAAGTAGTCTGCTCAGTCTAATAGATAAATAGCCATTGGTATTTGTAGAGATATCTCATCCTATTTGAAGCAGAGAGCAGTGGAAGAGTAGTCATCAAAGGCTAGGCAGCATATGAGCTGGGAAATTCTAGCAAGTACATATAGAAGGTGAAGCATGGCTTGGACACACATGGCAATAACAATGTATATTTCAAACACTTACACTGTGTCTTATTACTATTACCAAATGCTGTTAACCTATATTTGCTCATTTAATCCAAATTAGCAAGAACATCTTTAAAAGGTAGGACTGCTATTATCTCGAGTTTTACAGCGAGGACACTAAGGCATAAGATATCAAGTTGATAATGATATCTGGAGACACAATGGGGTTCCAGACAGAGGTTCAAGCCCAAGCAGACTCATTTTAGTTATCAAGATCTCAACCACTGGTCTGTGCTACTGCCTGGACAAAAATGTTGTATCTTAGGGTGAGGCTGCGGAATTTCTTGGAGACTTAGGCTCCTGGGCTCAAAGACCTGGAACTCAATCTTTAGTGTTCCTCCTTTCCTTGGGGTGGGGGCTGGGCAGACAGGGTGATTATTCCTCCCCCATTCTGTGCCATTTCTTGTTCCTCTGGCCTCTATATTCTTTGGTCCCTTTCTCCAGCCCATCTTTTAAACAGATGCTGTGGACGCTTCAGAATTCATCTCTTTATATAGAATTTCTCATTAGATTGTTTTTGGTTATGGGGAATCTAGAATCCTTGTCAAGATGTATGAGATTCTTATCAATCAATATATCTTGAGAATGCACACACAGATTGAATCTGGACCTTCTAAGGAACATTTTAATGAGAAATAAAGGCAGCGGAATCCTGAGGAGGTAGCTCTGGAAAACGGTGAGTATTTTCTTGGTCTGCCAAGAATCACCTTGGTCTGTAAGAACGAGTCACTCCCTGGGCCTTCCAATATTTAGAAGCCATGCTTTCCTTCTAGTTGCTTCATGTTGCCACAGAGAACCAAGTGCAGTTAATAAGGCAACTTGACCAAACACAAATGAAAATTAAAGGAAAAATATAAAGGAAAGTTACAAATTCCTGAGTCTGTCAGCACGAACATAAACACATCTTTTCATATATGATGGACGCACCTAGTTTCTTTACCACACTCTTATCTCCTCTCTCTCAGCACCCAGTAAAAGGCTAGGATTACTAGAAGGTCATTGATAAATACTTTAGTTCTGGCCGAGGAGCACTACTGTAGTATTAAGCCAGTATTTGTAGTATTAAGTAGTATTAAGCCAGTATTTGTAGGAATTGAAAGAGAATTCTAAGCATAACACACATTTTTTTTCACTTGCCCATGGAATATTCACCAATAGAAACTGTAGTCTAGACTATAAACAAATCTCAACAAACTTAAAAGAATTGGACTCATATAGAGTAAAGGCTCTAACCATAATAGAATCAAACTATTGTTATGCTCAGAGAAGTAATATAACATTTCCATTTTGTTTGATATCATATTCTATTAACATGCCTTTTGTTCATAGGCTGGCTGAGGTCCTCAGAGTCCCTTTAAAGATATCACATAGAAAGAGCCAAAAATGTTTCCTCTACCACCTCTTTGAAGAAGCCTGCCATTGCATGTAAATGAACCTTTTCTAATTTCATAGTTTGGGTCTGTTCTTTTACCACAAAGTGATACTTTCATGTCTCTTATTTGCCAGCCAAACTATTCACAGCACTGACACGTTCATCCTCCCTCCCTGATTAGAGCCAAGTTGGAGGCTATGCTGTCCTTTTTATTATTTCTTTTAGTCAACCTACAAAATAATCGACCTCGTTATGGCATTTTTAGATGTGCGCCGTTGTACTTGTGCTGGCTCTTGAGCTAAGTAAGAGACTGCTAATTTGAAGATGCGGGAGAGCCCACAGCTCTCTAGGAAGTTTCTGTTTGATCCTTCTACAGGGCAAAGTCAACAAGCGTTATCGGGCTTCTCCTGGGCTTGTTTTGTGGCTATGAACAAGCTATCTTTGTTCTGAGCGGTTGTTTTCTGGGTTTGTCCTCCCTAGAGAAGGAATATGACCCAGGGTGGAGGAGTCATGCTGCCCAGCAAGATGCCACAGCGGTGTTCTCCAACAGTGTCCCTCCCTATAACATTCACCACAGCTGAAGCTCATCTCTGAGAGCACTTGGACATGGGGGAGGCCACACTTGGGAAGCAACCACAACATCATTCAGAACATAGTTCCTAGTCACCTAGGAGACTGGCAAGGTCTTCCAAAGCCATTCTTGGGAGACACAGTAAGTGGGCAATGTCACTGCCCACTCTAAGGAGCTGTAAGTCTGTTTCCAGGTTATTGTGGATCCGGCTGTTCCCTCTGTGCACAACCAAGTCTCCCTGACAGAGAGATGTAGAGGTGTGCCTTTGGGAAGTAAGTTAAGGCATAAGTACAGGACCCTGGTAATGGAGTAAATACCCTTTTATGACGAGGTATCAGAGAGGTCTAGCCCCCTTAGTCTCCTGCTATGTACAAAGACATCGAGAAAGTGGCATCTACAAGCATGGAAGAGAACTTGCATCCTGCTCTCATGCTGCCAATCTCCAGAATTTAGACAATGAATTGTTCAAGCCAAACCCCAAGTGGACAAAAGCAGGTGTGTAAGCCCTAGCGCCCAGCAGCACTAAAAAAGTTCTAAGAGGTCACTGGGATGGGCCCTAGCCCAACAGGATTAGCATCCCTAGAAGGAGGCAGTCAGGGCACAGGCATGCACGATCTAGGAAAAGATGCCATCTTCAAGTCGGGGTGAAAAGACTCAGAGGAAACCAAACATGCCAGCACTGTCATCTCATCCGGAATCCAGAGCTGAGGGGAACAAATATTCAGTTGTGTGAACCTCCCAGTCTGTAGGCCATTCGGACAACAGCTCAAGCTGACTAAAGCCCAGGCTGTGTCATCTAGGGGCATTCTGCATGTGCTAGCGTCACAACCCATAAAACAACTCAAATCAGTTGGAGACCTTGGGGCACTGAGTGCTAGAGATGAGAAACGCACTGGGCTGGTGTGGGGAGAACAGGGCAGATCACTTTCATTAAGAGTGTAGTAGTAGGTTTTGGAGATGAACTTTGGCATCTGGGGCAGGACAGTAAATGTGCTGAAGAAAAGACAGACAAAAGAGATGAGGATGAGAGTGACAGGGCGGTGGTCTGGGGGAGGGACATCCACAGGGGAAGGTTTTCACTCCCTCTGCAGAAGGACAGGAGGAGAGTGCATCAGGACCCAGAGAGTAGCAGCTACTGGTCCGTGAAAATGATGGAGACAAGTCATCAGTGAGGTGAGCCTGGGTGTGAGACACTGCATCACACCCAAGGGGAAAAAAAAACAAGACTGAGTCAGAATAAAATGAGATATGTGTCTTCTTATCTGGGCCAGGTCAGTCCTCTAAACTGGAGTCCATGGGGAGTAGCTGGCAGTACTTTGTCACAGAGTAGCCTAAGGTCAACTCTGTCACTTAACTTGGACACGTATGATTTGGACACAGTAAAGAGGAGTGACCAATTTCAATCCCTATGTTCTTTTGGACTCTATGCCCTTTCTGCTTGGACACTGAAGTCCAAATAGAGACTTGTTCCCACTTCATAAATGACGTCACTGTGCCGCTTGGTGGCTGTAAGGCTGCTGAGCTTCCTCATTAGCTTTTCTTTTTTTCCTGCTTAGAAAAAGAAACCCAGGAAGGCATTCAGAAAAGAAACATTCTGATAAACAGCATTTAAGTTGTGAATGCATTAGGGAGAACACAGCTGTTGCTACTTGTTTATGCGCCTCCCCTGAGTAAGTTCTTCTGAAAGTTGGGTATTAGCAAATGCATACCCTAGGAAATACCTTTAAGTCCTCTAGCCTTTGCCACAGCGTTTTCACATTCTCTCCCTGAGTGCCCTCCCTGGGAGTCAGTTAAGACTCAGAATCCCCCTATTCTTTTCCCAACAGATGCCATAAAGAATCTTGGCTCTCCCCACCCTCTCACTAAGATCCAAGATGGCAGAGTTTGAACTTCACGACACAAAGTCAGAAACCATGAGTCTGAGTTCCAACATACCTATCTACATGTCAGGTGGTTCTGAAGTATCTTTTAAAAGCAGGCAACTCCAGATACCTCACCTACAATATGTAGTATAAATCCACAGTTGCTAGGATTAAAGAGATTAATGGACACCAAAGCAAACAAGTATTGTGAAATTTGTACAGACAGTACCATAATAAGGCAAGAGTTCATTTCCTGATGAAGAGGGCAGCCACGACAATGAGAAACTATTGTTGTTCATTTGATATGCATATATATTTATTATTATCTTTTCTAGTTGCCTATACTTGTAAATGAACACAGTGAAGTTTGATTTCATATAGGGTATTTTGCCTTGACTTTCTCACTTTTAAGAATAGTGATTAACAATATTTATCTTACGATTTTTATCATTTGATTGTTAAATGAGATCATTTGTGTCCATCAACAAATAAACAGAACAAGAAAGTATGGTATCTGCACACAATGAATTTTGTTCATCCATAAAGAAAAGTGAAATGATTAAAGAAGTAATTTAAAAATGTCATTTCCAGGAAAATGGATGGAACCAGTGTTAGTGTGTTGAATGAAATAAGCCAGACTCAGGAAGAAAAAAAAGAATGCCACATTTTTTTTCTCTCACGTGAAAAATCTAGACTTCAACACATATTTACTTAGATGTCTACATAGGAAGTAGAAGTGGAAACTCTGGGGGGAGGGGGAGAAACAAGAGAAGGAAATGAGGGCAAGGAAACACAAAATATTGGGTATTTTCTCTCATACACACAATCTAGATTTAAATATACAACATACATAAGAACATCGGGAGGATCATTGGGGGAGGGGAACAATAAGAGGGAGGGAAATGGTGGGGGAGGTGGTAGATATTGCATAAGAAAACCCACTGTTTGGAAGTAACTAGAATTTAGTAAAAACATAAGTAAATGAGATTGCTTATGAAAAGAGACCATCACATCTTTGGGGTGCTAGCAAAATAATAGGGCTTCTAACGTGTTTATAGTGCTGGAGCATTTTCTGCTGATGCCCAGGGGTGGAGACATGAGTTGCCCACTGCTTGAGCCCCATAGTCCCTCTGTGATGGACTGCCTCCTTTTCCTGGTTTGCTTGTTTCCTACCCTCACTCCCCATCCACACTCCAAGATTTATTCCTCCCTTTCACCGAAAGGTAACCATCTCAAGGTGCTGGGTGTCACTTTGTCTTATCCATTTGTTACTAACACCTCCCGTAAAAGGTGTTGATCAGCTTTGTGTG
The DNA here is from genome assembly GCA_028555095.1 of Dicrostonyx torquatus. Taxonomy (NCBI): domain Eukaryota; kingdom Metazoa; phylum Chordata; class Mammalia; order Rodentia; family Cricetidae; genus Dicrostonyx; species Dicrostonyx torquatus. Next base: position 244,485 of record JAQHUG010000067.1, on the reverse strand, counting down.
CCTCATTTCTCTAACGACACGTACTTTCTAAGAAAAAGAAAGAGAAAGTTGTTCTCAGGGCTTTGAGGACTCCAGTTTCAGACACCTAGACATCTTGGTTCCTTCTGAAAACACTGGGCATCAGGTCTATCTAGGCAGGGCAGAGTCAGCCGGCTCCCACTACTTTGGGACTCAACCAGGGCAGGGCAGAGCCTGAGAATCAGGTGTACTGCTCATTTAGCAACAGGGCTGATGTCACCCTCTTAGGGACTGGATCATGCCCTATGAGCCAGGAGGCAAAAGAAGCAACTCAAAGCCTCTTGCCAGTTCAAAGAACCTAGAAATTTCTAAGGGCCAGGCTGAGAAAGAAACCTCTATATAAAATTGATTCAAAATGTACTAGACCCTTGTGATGAGCCTAAAACTATAAGCTGACCAGAACAGAAGAGAGAGGCAGATTTCCTTGACCTAGTTTTAGACAATGGCTCCTCAGAGATGAAGCCAAAAGGACAAGCAGCAGGTGAGAAGAATAAAGTAGACTTCCTTAAAATTTAAAATGTGTGGACTGCAAAACAAGTAAAAAGATAACTCAGACTGAGAGAAAATATTCACAGACCCTGAATCTGCAAATGGACTTGGAGAGAGAGAGGAAGAAAGGTCTTAGAATTTAACAGTAAGATGCTCAAGCAATCAGTCAAATATGTCAAAACCCAAGAAGCTGAGGCAGGAGAATCTCAAGTTGGGGAATCATAATGAGACCATAATAATAATAATAATTTTTATTATTATTAGTTATATAATTATGTAATTATATTAATTATATAATGTATAATGTTAATAATACGATAACATTAATAGCAATAATAAGGATTTGAATAGATGTTTCTCCAAGAGAATATATAAAATTGCCAATAATCATGTTAAAAAAATGTTTATTCATTTAATACTTGAAAACATTTATCTTGTGGCTGAAGAAAAAGAGTGCTTGCTGGTTTTCTGGAAGTCCCTAGTTCAGTTCCTTCACCCACATCTGACATCTCACACTTGGCTGTAAAATGCCATCTGCAGGAGATCCAATACCCTCTTCTGGCCTCATCAGGCACACACACATATATACATGAATGGATGCACACAAGCCACACACACACACACACACACACACGTATGCGTGTATGCACAGCACACTCATACAGACACATATACATGCTCACACACTTATGTATATGGAGGGGGAAGGATAGAGGGGATCCACCAAGTCGTCCATGGAAAAGCTATGGTACTTCTCCTTTAACAGACTCTTGAATGCCAGCTGACTAGAGAGTTACTTTATCTCCTCAAATCCCATCAGCTAGGCAGCCTCCTAATGCTGTATTTACAGATGGATGAGCATGCATATTTTAAAGAGATACTCAAGAACCTCCAGTCCTTTAAGACCCCTAGCCTTTATGTTTCTATGTGATGAACTACAGAGTAATATTCGTTCTAAATTCAAACCCACAGAAAGTAAATTACATTTTTTCACTTTCATTAAGCAATAAATTATAAGTAACTATACCGATCCTAATTAAAGAGTCATCTTTTTATAGCAATCTCTAAGCAGTTTTATGAAGTCAATATAGAGCAATTAGCCCAGAATGAATATTCTACATTGTAAACGAAGTCAACCCAGTCCCGTTGCTGTTGTGAAACATCTTTTTAAAATCATGTAGAGCCTTACAACAACAGCAAAAATGTCCAGATCTCAGCTTCTCCATTCTAAAATAATACAGTTAGTCTCAGGGGGATGTCTAAAATCATCTCCGCCTCTGGGACTCTTAATTCCTGCTCTTACATCTACATCTCCTTTCACAGCTCTTGACAAGGAGCCTCCAGCCCAGAGCTCGTGGCTTTTTGTGCAATCTACTTTTAATCCCAGACATGCCCTGCCATACTTAGTGTTCAGTGTATCATATGCAGTTGCAATAGCCTGCAATAAAAGTGATGGCTTCAATTAGCCTGGCAGCCCTGGCCCTGGGCCTGACCCAAGCCTGGCTTGTGGTGCTCTCCCCAGATCCCAGGTCACACTTGCCCCAGCTTCTCCAAGGGCTCCAGTTGGGGAGCTGCATCCTTTCAGACCCTTCAAACATAATCCTAACTTGCTGCTATCTTCAGTAGCATTGTTCACCCAAGGACCCAAACCCTGCATCCAAGACTCTGCTCAGTTTCATCCCTTCTAGACCTATGGACCACAATGGGCCTCTGCAGTCCAACTGTATTGATGCCACACTGTATGTTCGTCCTACACTCAGAATTTTGACCTTCTCCTCACCTGTGAGCTCTCGGAGGTCAGTGTTCAGAAGGATCCCTGAATCCTGACCGAGACTCGGAGGTCATATGGATGAGGTTTACTTGTGTCTCCAGCACAGGTCTCACTCTTCTGAGTACAGGTTCTTTCTGTTCCTAGTCTTATGAGACTATAAAGTCATGTGTTTTTAAAGAATTAAAACGAAGGTGGAGCCCAGATAGGTGATCAGAAGGACTTGCTGCACAGATTTCCAGAATCCATAGAATCAGCTGGACATGATGGTGCATCTATCTAATCCCAGCACTCTTACAGCAGTGTGGGAGATAGAGACCAAAGAATCCCTCAGAAGCTCATTGGTCAGCTAGCCTAGAGTACATGACACGACATCCAACAATAAGAACCCTGCCTCAAACCAGAAAGAAGGCAAGGAGCATCTCTCAAGATTGTTCTCTGTCCTCCACACACTCATTGGCACACACCCACGCATGTGCACGCGCACACACATTTTTAAAAGATTAATAAAAATCAATTGACAACACCAAAGTGAATGAGGTCAAGGCAAAGATGAAACCTACACCCAAACTCGAATAAGACACTGCAGAGGTTATGATGGGTGTCCTTTGGGGAGCCTGTCTTCTCTTCACGCAGAAATTTGCTACCCTCTACTTTGTAGGCAGCATAAGCCTACAGCTAGGAAATTTACTTCCTAGCTGCTAGGCAATCTTGGGAGAATTAGAGAGCCTCTCGGAAACCCAGGCTGATAGGAATCCTGATTCCTCAGCCTGAGCTTCAAACCATCACAATGTTTGAAAACAAAGTGATCTATGTATTTATTTCTTAATCCCAAAGTTTCCACAGAGTCACAAGAGCCAGAGCTAGAATAAGCCTGGGAAATCATCTGAATTCGTCCTTCCATCACAGGAAGAGAGTGACACCAGGCTCAAAGGCTGTCACATGATCCATGCTCATAGCTCCTTTTTCTCTCATAGCTTCAAGTTCAGCACACATCCAAAATCCAAATATAAACCACACTTAGCCATGCTGAAGAGTAATCCTGAAGGCGTACAGGAAAGGGACCCCTCTCCCAAGGGCTGTGGGACAAGCAACCACCATGCTCTGCCCCACCTGGCGTGAAGCACTTGTGCTTAGGAGGCGAAGAAAATGACGTGTGCACTGTGGCCCCTGCCTGACAAGCTTATTGCTCTGGATAGCAAGATAATATGTGAACAAGTGAAAAATTAAAGAATGTTACAAGCTAAAATACAATTAACTTTCGCCCCTGTTTATCACATGTGTGTGAAGATCCTTTGTGACTCCTGCTCCATACTGAGACTAACTGACAGGAACTTAGGACTGGAAGCCATGAGATCTACCTGAGATGGTCCCCAGGGTAGAGGGAATGACCTGAAGTAAGGGGAGAGATAACCCCTCCCCAGGGAGCTCTCTCCACACTGCCCTCTGACCCTTCTCCCCAGTAAAACCTGCCACTCGGCATTCTGACCTTATCTCTTGGGTAGCAGAAAGACAGAATAAAAATGTTTGGTTTTGCTTCCTCGTGGGAGATGATTAAGAATCATTCACCTGTAGTGGCTCCATTCAGCTGACACTGACCCACCTTAGAGCCTTCCACGGGAGACATTCACCAGATGCATCTGTGTGTGTGTGTGTGTGTCTGTGTGTGTGTGTCTATGTATCTATGTATGCACGTTTTTGTCTGTGTTTTGTATATGTGTGTGTGTGTGTGTTGTGCATGCTTTGTTATGAGCATGTTTTGAATTACTGGGCATGGTTCCATCTACAATCTCTATAATTCTTGAAATTTACTTCCTAGCTGCTAGGCATCATTTGCAATTATAATGCTGTCATGGGCAGAAAAGAGATAGCCTAATTAATCACTGTCAATACTGGTCCCTATTTACTACAGGAATTTCGCTGTTGCTCTTGTAACAGGCTGACTGGGAATAATTTATATAAAAATGTATTTCTTCATTTTATATCACTGAAGACGCTTCCTTAGCACGATGGTCACTGTACATAAATCCCCAGGAAGCAATGGGGTATAACTAAATGGCATAGATTCATTTATTATATTCAGCAAATTATGTCTGAGCTGCTACTCCAGCACTCAGGCCCCCACTGAGCTCAGCACAGTAGGCTGACGGGGACCTTAAAAGCTTCCATGGTTCCCTGAGCTTGGTCAGGATCCTCCGGTCACCCACAAAAAGACAGAACAAAGAGTCTGCTACCAGGGATTAAAATGGGGCTATTTAACATAATCTGGTTCCTTAAAATTCCATTGGTCACATGACTTTCTAAGAGAAACCCCAGCGCCCTATGATTGCTCGATTGATTGTCCAACCAACAGGACTTTGCATCCAGGAGCTGATAAGTCACAGTGACTAGCTGAGATCAGTCTGTGTGTCATAGCGATGGCAGTTCCTTAGCCAGCTTGCTCAACTAGGGCCTCCATTTTCTTTGGACCGGGCAGCAGTTTTAAGCACACAGAAATGTGAACTGCCAAATGGAGGATTAGTCGTGGTCACCATTCCTCACAGGTGCTCTGCCCACGCACTCCTCTCCCTTGGCCTTGATTTGCCACCTGTGTTCTCTTAACTCCTCTTCCTCCGCTGTGGCTGCTGCACTCAGACAGGTACCCAGCAAACACACGTCTACTGTATCGTACACACGAGGGGGTGCTCACCATCATCCTTTATCGGAGGCTTTTTCTTTACCAGACATCTTGCTAGACGGCTTGTGTTTCCCATCATTTTCAACAAAATTCTTAGGAAGTAAATATTATTAATCCAGTGACGTCACAGAGATCTAGGAGGCTGGTGTCACCAGCTAGACTCCAACCCCACTTCCTCCTGAGCCAAACACCCCCTGGTCTCTAGAGGGACCAGAATTGTCTCTGCTCAGTTAGTTGCTTATACTCCAAGAGCCCCTGACTCTTTATTCTAGTTGAAGTCTCTCTGCAAACGGCCTTTGAAACTTCTAGGTTGTTCTTTGCAATAAGCTGAGATGATTCTGCTTAAGGAAGATGGATGAAGGTCACCGGGGTGGTCACAAACACTTCCAGATAGCTTTTAGTCAACCATCTAGGCAGATTTTGTAATTGAAGGAAAATCGACTTGTGGCCCTCTCAGCATTTCTGAGTGTCCTCTGTCAGCTCAGCACTCTGGCATTTGCTGTGTGGTGCCTGTGCGCTGGACCCTGTCCACAGATAAGAGCACAGGCTAAGCCCCAGCCCAGGGGATACTTCCCAAAGGCCATCAAGAAAAGAGAAGAAAAGCTGAACTCAGTATTTCAGAGACTTGGACTTCCTCCTGCAGAGATGATTCTGGACATCCAAATATCTCAGCATCTGCTCTGCGTGCAGGTTATCAGATCCATCCCTGACCTCCAATTCATAGAAACTGGACCCCCCCCATTGATGTTGGCAATAGTGCACAGGCTTCATCTGTATCCATCTGCTTATTTCTCTGCTTAGAAGTATTCTTGCCCGTTCTCTTTGGAGCAAGCATGTGTGGCAGAAGTAGAGCCCTCTCCCCGAACACTAACAGTGCTAGTCCCATGCTCAGAGCAATAATAACTTCCCTAGTCCTTTTGTGCTGTTGGTCTTGGCTAGCCCTGGGGTGAGACTTCTGACATAGCCATCTTTAACCATATGGACGTGTACAGCCCAAAGTAACAAATCACTAAAGGGAGTTTAGCCACTCATGGGGAGTTTGTGGTCACAGACAACATCTAAATGGAGACAGGAGTAAAGGGGCAAATACAGAGAATGAGGAGATTCTATGGAGTCTCTTTTGAGGAAACCGGAGGCTGTGTGCACTTGGTTATGGGTCCCTAATGGATACCCTGGATTCTAGAGTCTAGATCCATCTGCCGGGCTCATCAGAATACCTGAACATGTCACTCTGGCTATATCAGAAACCAAGCACAGTTGTTACCCTCTGGGTTTGCCCTGCAAGCAGGAGGACCTGAGTTCAGCACCCACGAAGAAAGTTCGAAGTGACTGCACACGCCTATAACCCCAGAGCTGAGAAGTCAAAGATGGAGTCCTCGAAGCTTGTTGGCCTGCTGGTCAAACTAGTCAGTGAGTTCCCAGTTCAGTGAGAGACTCTGTCGCAAAAGTTAGGGCAAAGATTGGTTTCGAAAAACACCATAAGTTGACCCATGGCCTCTGTATGCACGTATACACAGGTGCATACACATCTACACATGCATGCCCTTGAGTCCACACACACACACACACACACACACACACACACACACACACACACGACATACTGTGGTGATAGAAACTGACTTTTACAACTGGATTTCCAGGACTCCAGAACCTTCAATTCCACTCCATTGTCCCTAGGCCATCACTTATAATCACCGCTTCCCAAATGCCCCTCCATTTCCAAACACCCACTGGGATCAACACTCTCTCCATCCTACCTTAATTTTTTACCTGCAGCTTCTTCTTTATGAGGTATAGTACCCCCAACTAGATTGGAGGTACTGTGAAGACACAGCCCAGCTCAGACATTCAGCTTCCCAGGCCAGCACAGCCCCAGCTCTCAAGACTGACACTGCCTACAGTGGACCCTGGGGCTGGTCTTTTTGAGGGGCCCCTCTTCACTAAGATTTATGGGAGACTTGAACTCACCAGACTTCCCAGATTGCCCCCTCTTTCTCTTCCCTCCCCACAGCCACCTGTACTGGTTAAATTAGCCAGGACTATTCAAGCCCAACAGTCCACCAAAATGGGAGAGAACTTAGGAAGGAGCCTCCACCAAGACATTAAGAACAGTTTTATAAATGGCTCCATAGTCAGAGAAGGAGCAGGGTCCACTGTCCCTATGGCTGATTGTTTCCTGATGACAGTCAGGGCAGGCTTAGAGGACAGTAAGACCACCACCCACTGTTGAGCCCCCCTGAGAAAAGACCAGCCCTGAAAAAAGTCTCAGGTGGTGGTGGCTGAACCAGCGGTGAGACCCCCATCAGACTCAGTCTTAGCCACCCAGATATAAGCTTGTGTGGAAAAGCAAACAGGCCCAAGCCATGCCCTTTGGACCTTTGGCAATTCTCCCTAAGCCCGGGCCTCCTATAAAGGGAGCGCTTTTCAGGTGGCCGGGCATTCCCATCAGTGCCAGCGGTGAATCGAGTACCTGTCTGGGTGCCATCTCGAAAGAGCCAGCGGAAACAGCAACGGGGCTAGGCCGTGGCCAGGCCAAAGCCGGGGTACCACCCCACCCATCCATCGGCCATGGGCCCACGGAGGCCTGCGGTGCGTCCGCCGCTGCTGCTGCTCTTCCTGCTACTTTTCTTAGACACCAGCGTCTGGGCTCGTGAGTGAGGGGAGAAGGCTGGGAGAAAATCGGGGTGGGGACCAGAGCCCTCGGTTGTGGTTTCAAACCAACCCTTAAGTTCCATCAGGGAATGGAAACCGGTGGCAGGGTGATCTCTAGGTAGCTGGGGCCAGGTTGGAGGGAGGTCAGCTGCAGGGGTCCTAGGGAAGGGGTGGCCAGAACTAGAACTAGCTGAGAGCCGGGGGATGGGAGAGCTAGAAAAAGCTCTGGGTGGCCCTAAAATAATTAAGGCCTCTGAAGCGTCTGTCCTGTCAGCTCCTGGGACCCACGGAAAGCACGGGAAAACCAAGGTTTCATTTTTCTCTTACAGAAGATGAAGTCCTGGAAAGCTCCAGCTCGAACTGTCCAAGTAAGGCATTTCTTCACAGCGCACGCTGGGCTCCTCCAGTGCTCTTTCTCCTCTCCACCCATCCTCCTCTGCCCCTGCTCCTAAGGGCCTTCCTTCCACACAATATCCATATCCTCAGATTAGGGAACACTGCTCTGACCCCTGGAAGCCAAGGTTTTGAGTCTCTGCGCACCCAATCTCCTCTTGCAAAGGGAAGGAGACTTTCTATATGTCCTTTCTGTCCTGTTCCAGCGCTTGGTCCAGAGGTGGGGTAGAGAAGAGAGAGACCTTGAACACCGTGAGGAGACATTACTGTGCTGTTTATCACGGACTAATCATTGATTCCGAGTATGTGAAGATGAGGAAATGCCGACTTTAACCTTTGTGCAGAACTCCAGACCCCTCCTCCCCTTCCTATTTACCTGACCCTCGGGGTCACAGGATCAGTCCTTGCAGCAATACGCAGCGTTCTCGGGAGCGCGCCAGGGTTGGCTTCTCCTTTCATGGGGCAGCACCGCCATCTGGTGGTCATTTGGCAGTACTACATTTGGATTCGTAGCCAGGTTTTTGTTTTTGTTTTTTTCAAGTCAATCAGAAAATTCCCGTCAAGCATAGCGGAAAGAAACTTTCAGCAGTTTCTTCTTGGGAGATGTCCAAAAGTCAACTAGACAGCCCTAACAATTAACTTTGTCTCAGGCATTTCAAAGTCACATCAGATCGCTTCTCGGCCTTTTGGCTAAGATCAAGTGTGAAGTCACATCAGGACAGCATCTTCACAGGGAGAAAATGCTTAGCCTTATCCCTTTGATAACTTTGATAATTTTTCAAAGTGTCTTCCTACAGATTTTTGTACCTCCATTAATTGATGCATAGTGCCCTCCCTTCCGTGTGCTTTAGATGATCTAAGGAATCCCAAATAATTTAAACATCAGACTCAGGTGCCGATGTTGAATATATAAAGACAAATTAAGCGTAATGCAAAGTCAACCACAAGTAACTTGAGTTCGGCCTCCACTTTCATTACCTCTGCCGCTGCCCCTCTCTGCCCAGCAGTAGCTGCCTTAAGAAAGTTGCTTCAGCTTCGGGGCTGACATATTTTCTCCTCACTTCAGAAGATGCAACCCGATTCAAGCACCTCCGGAAGTACGTGTACAACTATGAGGCAGAGAGTTCCAGCGGCTTCCGGGGCACTGCTGATTCCAGAAGCGCCACCAAGATCAGCTGTAAGGTACGGAGGACAAGGCTAGAGGGAGCTGCAGCTGGAACCGAGCCTTGTCCCACCGTGGGCCCCTCTTAGAACCTTCCAGCCGTTCTCGGCAAATGCAGGAACTTCAAACTACAATAAGTCACCTGAATGAGAAAGCTGCCACAGAAAAAATTTCCAGACAAATTATTCTTCCGTTAGCTTCCAAAGTGTAATAGCTGGTCACGGTCTAGGAGGCCCGCAGGATTGGCCTGTAGATCTGACGGTGAGAGAGGCCAGCGAGGACTCAAAAGAAGGTAGTTACTGCACAGGAGTGCAGAACATGCAGCATTTTTGATGTCAAACACGATATGGAGACTTTGAAAGCACTTGATTTGGTAAAATGCAATGTTACTTATCGAGAGACATACTCTATCCCTGGCTGTGCAAATAAAGCGTATCCAAGGGCTGCTACTGAGGTCTGTGCGGTGAGGAGGAGCCCGTTTTGCTGAGTTGCCCTTTTCCCTCTTGGGCCACAGTGCTGATCTACACACACAGATGGGCATTAACCACAGGTGGCCGTTTCAGTTGAATAAAATTTAAAATTCAGTTCTTATTCTTCCTGACTATATTTCAATTTAGCCAACGTCCACCTATGGCTCATACAGCTGCTTTAGAACGTAGAGCTTGTCCACCGTGCCGAATGCTCTTGAATAGCTCCAGAAAACAACCAAGAGCCAGTTTGGAGCTGCCCAGGTTTGATGCTTTCAGCAGGCACTTGTAGAGTTTGGGGAATCTTTGCTTTACCTGCTTGCTACTTTTTGCTGCTTTGTTTCATTTTGTTTTCTTAACTCCACTGTGCATTCCTCCTAAGCAACCACCCCAGATTCTTTATAAGTAAAATGAGTACATTTAAAACCAATACAAGGACTCCCTCCTTGCCATGCGTAGGGGCAAACATAAACTTCTTAACTCAGGAAAATGAGAGGTAAGCCTAGGGAAGCATGAGATGTGTTTAGAACGTGTGATACTGGGGACTCCATGGCCGTGTTCTCAACAACTTTCCCTCAGTTTCCTGATTGGAGACTGAGCTGCATGGATGTCCCCCATTCTGGATGGAGAAGCTCAGTGTGTCACTACTTTCCATTCTCAGGTAGAGCTGGAGGTCCCCCAACTCTGCAGCTTCATCATGAGGACCAGCCAGTGTACCCTTAAGGAGGTGTATGGCTTCAACCCTGAGGGCAAGGCCTTGATGAAGAAAACCAAGAACTCTGAGGAGTTTGCAGCTGCCATGTCCAGGTAAGGCATGGGTTTACGTCTCTCCAAGTACCTAACTTTGCGAGCACAGTACATGTGCATATGCCTGAGTCTGTGGAAATACGAGTGTGTGAGCTCATGACAGGTGTGCCTCTGAGTGCTAGTGTTTGTAGTCAGTGCGTATCACAGATCAGGTTACTGTGGAGTTTTCATGTTTATCAAAAAGACCTCCTTAGTTAAGTTTCCTGGATTATCATTTAAATTGTTCTGCCAACAGAGCTCAGGGTTGAAGCGCTTTTGCGACTATAAAGCTGAGATGGTTTGTTTAAACAAGTAAGATCCTTTATAATCTGAACAAGGATGATGCCTTCAGGTCTTCGGGGTAGATCAGGCAGCACTTGCTGCTCTGAGATCGCAAACACCGCATGGACCCCCGTGTACTTATGAGGGTGTGGCATCTGTTCAACACAGGATAAGGGAAGGCAGATCCTTAGCAGTCTCCCGCCTGTGACTGGTAGGCAGCCACTGTGCACTGGAGACCAGGGCTGCCATTTATAGCTGGCATCTCTCCCAACACAATAGTGACAGTGCTGTACCAGTCTTCAAGCATTTTCAACAACACTGTTGGCTTGTGCCCATTTAGTTTAGGACGCCTTAAGTGTGTGGAACACAAGTAGTTGCAGGGATGTTAACTTGGTAGCAAGGGAAACTCTCTTCTTCCCTTGCCTATTTTTTTTCTTACATTTGCTAAATGTTAGAACCTCTCTGAAAGATAGGCAAAAATGGTCCTGCCTTCCATCCAACAACCTTACCTTATTAGAGATGTAGATATGAGGGAGAGCTGTGGTGGCAGAGGAAGTGGCAGTTATTTCGTGGTCCTTTCTCAACTCCAAACACAAGAGGCTTCTTTGGACCACAAAGACTTGCCAGGCAGGCACGGCTGTGTCTAGAATACTCTGAGAAGTCCAGAGCTGTGGGAGATGGACCTGGTGTTCTTCTCCCAGGGACTTAACTAAGAGCAGGTACAGCCAGGCCCTTGGCAGCTCAAGCAGTCCCCAACAGGAAGTCAGTTCCTAAGATCAAAGTTGATCTCGACCCCATCTTGGCCTCAGAGGGAATGAATAATAAATGATGTCTGACAACAGTAGGAGAAGAAGGCTCAGAGTCACTGGAAGTCAATAAATGCAAATGATGTATTACAAAAGACTGTCTCAGCCACACCCATGGCTACAGGGAAAGAAATACATCCTCATACACTAGTGGAAGACACAAGGACCACTAGACAATGCCCAGGCTAATTGACAGTCTTTGTCCTTTGACATAGCATCGCTCATCTCTGGGACTCTGGTTCATCTAAATAAAACAGCCATGTGTGAAAGTAGATGCATAAGGACTGCTTATTTCTATATCATTTGTGGGACCAAAAAAGAAATCCAGGACAAGAGAGTCAATGCCCTTAAATGAGGCAATATTTAAGGAACCACAAATAACCAAAGAATGAAATGCTGTGTAGCCTTAGTAGAGATACTAGTGGAACTACACCAAATGATTCAGGTCTTCCCAGAATATAATTAAATGAGAAAATTAAGATGAAGACAGGTACGCATAATGCAATGTTCCTTGTGTAAAACATGAAAAAAAGTCTTTGTGTTTCCATCTTGCAAGTCTGTATAGGATCATATTAATGGGGTGATGACATTGAAGGATGCAGGAAGATGTCCATAGGAAGGATGAGGATGAAAGAAGACAAGGGAAACAGAGAAGGGAGGGATGAGTCAAGCCAAAAACAGAAGGGCAAAGGGGAAAAGAAAAGAGAAAACCAACTCATAATTGTAGACTTTGGGGAAATGTATGTGGAAGATGGACATACGTATAAAGAAAATGTGTTCAAAGACGAACTGAAGAGTTGCCCACACTTCTGGCTCCCTCTGTGGGCTTACAGTGAAAGAACATCTTTACTGTGAGCACGCACCTCCTTCCTCCCGGGACAGGTTCGAGCTCAAGCTGGCCATTCCTGAAGGGAAACGAGTGGTCCTTTACCCCGACAAGGACGAGCCTAAACACATCCTGAACATCAAGAGGGGCATCATTTCTGCCCTGCTGGTTCCTCCTGAGACAGAAGAGGACAAGCAAGTGTTGCTCCTGGTGAGAAGCTTAAAGGCTGGTGACAGTGGCCTCACAAAGTCCTCTTCACATGTCAGAGGCCATGTTGTCTCTTGACGGGCAGTAGAGTGATTACGTGGGGGAACCCTGGATTGATATGAATGCCAGGGATCAGAGTCCCCCCATGTCCCCAGATCTTATCAATAGATCATCTTGAGCAGATTCGTGGTGCTGAGTCTAATGTTAAAGCTTTTCCTGGGGTCTCTTAACCAATCCGCATGCTCATAGTTTAGCACAAGAAAGTCTTGTGTATTTTAGACACCAAAAAGATTGGAATACATTATATTTCGAATCAACCTCAGAGAGAATTCAATGTACTCAGACACAAGAACAGTTTGAGCCCTCCCTGTCTTTTAAGCTCTCAACTCTACTATGCTTGAGCGATAGAGATTCAACCTGCCTGGCCCTGCCCTGGGAACCACCTCTCCTGGGTCTGACCATGCCCCCACCCCTGCCATACCAGCCGGCCTATCACAGCAATGCTACCCTCTTCCTGGGAGCAAAGAAAATTCTCCCTCGCCAACAATCCGTATCCCTCCTGCCTCTGTACCAAGGTGTCTCCCCCAGCCCCTCTCCAGCTCCCGAAGTTGTTTTTCCATACTGAGTGGACCTGACCTTACCTTGGTCTCCCACAGGATACCGTGTATGGAAACTGCTCAACTCAGATCACCGTGAATTCAAGAAAAGGCACCGTGGCAACAGAGATGTCCACAGAGAGAAACCTGCAGCAATGTGATGGGTTCCAGCCCATCAGCACAGGTGTCAGCCCTCTGGCCCTCATCAAAGGCCTGGTGAGTTTCATACCATCTCATCATATGCAACAGTCCTCTGTTGAAAATTCTGGAATTGTCTAGCTAGTAGAGATCTCAGGGAAGAGCCTGTCTAGCTTGTCCACTATGAAGACTCCAGTGGGACCCCAGGACCAGAAACGGAAAAGACTAGCAAGGCTGAAGGGCTGCTACTAATTAAGCTAAACTGGATTTGGATTCTGGCCCCCAGAGCTTGGTCTTTCCTGATATCCTTCTGACACAGCACCAAGCCATCTACCTGTGTATCTCTGAGATGACCTATTTGTCACTTCTCTTCCCCATTCAAGATCTGGTTGTCCTACGTGAAGGGCTCTCTCACCTCCTTCAGTCCAGGAAGTGACAATATTGTGTCTCAGCTTCCTGTTCTTCCTTCCCCAGTAGAACCCAACTAGAGCTTAGTCCTCCAGGTCCTGCCTAAGCCACCCTCTCAGTACTAAGCTCCTTTGCGACCACACAGGGTCCTATAATACATGTTATCTAAGATTGGCCCTGTAACAGTGTTCCAGAATATGAGTCACAAGTTGTCTCAGTCAACATGAACTGATGAACAATTCCTGCCATCCTGCCAATCTTCCCAGACATTGTCCCTGAAGCTAGAAAGAGATGGTCTAATAACCATGAGGACCAAACTTATACAAGGTCATTGCACTGGCCTGGCATCTGAGAATCTGTTCTGTGCTCATCCTTGCTCTAGGTAGCACTGAGGGGAAGAGGAAAACAGGAAGGGAGGGAGGGAAGGAAGACAACTGAACCATGGACAGTGGACAGCATCCCTTCAAGGCACTTCCACACTAATGGCAACAGAGTTTACATACCTGCCAGTAAAGGACACCACATACTATAGTTGATAAAAATAATAAACTTAATTTGAAGAGACACATCCCTGGGACTAACCAGAAAAGAGCAAGCATCTGCCATTCACCTATTACACTGGGCAAATTCCACAAGGAAGATGTGGGACAAACCTGCAAAGCCCCAAGCTTGTATAAATGGAAGCTGTGAGGTGTACATCTGCCTGGGAGGTTTTGTAGGATGCAAGGTGCCCATCTAATACTTGATGGACACTCCGCGGGTATGGAACAAGAAGAGCATCCATCCTTGAGTGTGCCATCTCGTGTCCCCTTAGATAATGTCAAGTGTTGAGTTCTCTTTCTTTCCCTGAGTTCCCTCATGCTACAGACGTCCACCCTCTACTTCCTTAAAGACAACCCCCTATGGCAGAAGCCTCAGCTTGACATTCCAGGGACTGACCAAAATGCTCTCCTCTGCTCCTGTTCCCAGGTCCGCCCCTTGTCAACTCTGGTCAGCAGCAGCCAATCTTGCCAGTACACCCTGGACCCCAAGAGGAAGCACGTGTCTGAAGCCATGTGCAGTGAGCAGCACCTTTTCCTGCCTTTCTCTTACAAGTAGGTCACCTGCTGCTTCCAGAGCTCATCATTTAATGGGTGCCCAGTTCCAGGCAAGGCTGGCCTTAGAGGAAGCTATGGGAGATACAAGGCAAAGTCCTTCTCTGTCTTGCTTTTAAGTTAACATGGAATTTCCCAGAAAGGTGTTGAACATTGGAAGAACTTGAGAACAGCAATAGGTATCTCGGACTCAGACCTGAAGGGTTTGTAGATCCAAAAAAGTTGTGAATTGTGCACTGTGTAGTGTCTTACTCAGAAAGGTTATCATGAAGGATTTATGTTAAACAGTGACATTCAAGTAACAATCATTAGATAATTGTTATGTCCTTGAGATTGTACTGGGAGAACTCTAAGCATGTTTCAATGCTCAGCTGTAGTCTAAACCCTCTGGGAATTCTAGACTGGTGTAGAGTATAATATAGGATAATTCGTGTGAGCAGGAAGAGGTGGGCACTACTCATTGGAGGGTCAAGATGGATGGATTTCACCATCCTTTGAAAGGTGGACAGAATAGGGTCAGGAGAATAGATGAAGACCTTTTACCTTGAAAAGAAAAGCATTTCCTTCAATAACTGGCAATCCATGATGCAATGTACTTCCTGTGTTGCCAGGAACAAGTATGGGATCATGACTCAAGTCACACAGACACTGAGGCTTGAAGACACACCGAAGATCAACAGTCGCTTCTTCAACGCAGGTAAGACTTTATGTCTCCCGGGAACCAGGAAATCTGCCCACCGGGTGCCATTCATGGCTCGGCTCCCTGTTCAGTGTCTGTGGACCAATGTGGACTCTGACGTTCTGGCCGCTAGACTGTAGCTATCAAGAAAGCATTTCAGGGTGCTAAGTGGTTGTGGGACAAAGTGAAGGGAGTCAGTATCCGCAACCATCTGGTATTTTATGGATAAGACATGGGAAGTCTAAACTGAATGTGAGTCTCTGGTAGTGCTGACAACGTCAGGCATCCATAAGACTCAGAGCCATGATGTCAGATGATGTAAAACAGGAAAGGAACTTCAGAGTCAGGCCAGCTAGTAATCTAAGGAGTTGATCTTGAGAGCCAAAAAGAACTTGAGAGAATTCCAGTCTAACCCCAGGCCAATGGTGCTTTTGTATGTCAATCAGGCAACACTTGGATTTGTGCATTATTTTATTGTTTTCTTGGTGATAGAGCCTGTGAGTCCATTGGGTAGAGGCATGTGCTTATACATCCATACCATAGAGGGAAATGACACACAATGGAACTTTATGAGGTAGTCTCAGCCATAGGATGAGACCAAATTCCAATCAAAATCAACACTGTAGTTCATTTCTATGAGCTGGTGGGGCAGCAAGAGAGTCTCCCTCTCCATATGCTGCTAAGAGGTCCAGGTCCTAGCAGAAGACCTGATGGGTGAGGACCACTGAGCCTCAGTGTTGCCATGGCAGCAGAAGTACCTCCTTGCCATTCTGTGGAGCACAGGGTGATCTGATAGCAGATTAACAAAAGCCTGGATTCAGCTCCAGGTTGACTCTCACTGATCTAGAGAGTTCTTGGTAAGAATTCCCAAAGCAATGGGATTGGCGAGGTTGTTTGATAGTTAAGAGCACATGCAACTCTTCCAGAGGACCTAAGTTCAATTCCTAGCATCTCCATTGGGTGACTCACAACTTCCTGAAACTCCAACTCCAAGGGATCTGACTCCTTCGTTTGTCCCTTGTGGGTACCTGCACTCGTGTACACAAATCCACACAGAGATAAACACAAATAAACAAATAAACTGTTAAAGAATTATCAAATTAAGTTGCTCATATTATTTCCCTTCTTCTCAATTTAAGTTGTAGAATATTCTTCCACACACCCCTCCACCAAGGAAGGCTGTAATGAGCGAGTGGATGTCTAGTAAGAGTTAGGAAAGAATTGCTTGTGTTTTTTCCCTCCGCTGATTGATTCCTACACCATTTCCAGTTTAGACTCAACAAAGATGTTGAGCTACATACAGAAGTAAAACTCCACTGACACTTCTCTTCTTCCAGGTACCAAGAAGGTGGGTCTGGCCTTTGAGAGCACCAAGTCCACATCACCCACAAAGCAAGCTGAGGCTGTTTTGAATACTCTTCAAGAACTGAAAGGACTGTCTGTCTCGGAGCAGAATGCTCAGAGAGCAAATCTCTTCAATAAACTGGTTACTGAGCTGAGAGGTCTCAGTGAGGAGGCGGTCGCGTCTCTCCTTCCACAGCTGATTGGAGTGTCCAGGTAGGTCTTTAATGGTGGCAAATCAGATTCTCAGATGACCTACAGAAAATGTAGAACCTTTAGCCCAAGAATTTTTGGAACGATTTAATTGTCAACTCACTTAACCAGTTAATCAGCTACTATCTACTACGTGGAAAAACCATCATCCTAGGAGCTTAGAGTTCTACAGGCAGGACACACATGCATCATTGAAGCATACATGCATCTGTGTGATAACATAGAAGGGTACTGAGTGGCCCTCACATTATATGGGGATCTTCTAATTCCTTATTTTATTGTGAGAACTATGAAAAGCAAGAAAGAAAAATTCTGAACCTCTCTTGAAGCTTTCAGGCTAGTAGAAAGAGAACTCAAGGGAACAAGATAGTACAGTTTTTCTACTTACTATACAGATAGTACTTGCTCTATGTGCTGAGAGGGTCACAGGGGAGACTGAGGCCAGGAATGGCCCATGCATGTGCTGCCCAGGCACAGTTTATGTCTCAACAAAAGGACAGAGATAACCGTCCTCACTGGCTTCAGGTCTGGGGGTTCTTTAGCTTCCTTCTCTTCATGATGTTTCTGCGGTGGCAATACCCCAGGGTGGACACCATGGTGGAAGTCATCATGGCTCCTGGGCTCTGAGCTGTAGTGTGAAAGATGGTCAGTCCCAGGTAATGCAGAAAGGATGCAAGGACTCTCCCAGCAGGAGACAAGCCAGGCGCTGAGGATACTGGGTTTGACGTGAAGGTCCTCTGTGTAACTCCCTCTCTGCACATCTCTCCTTAGCCCCATCATTCTACAAGCCTTGGTCCAGTGTGGACAACCCCAGTGCTACACTCACATCCTCCAGTGGCTGAAAACTGAGAAGGCTCATCCCCTCCTGGTTGACATTGTAACCTACCTGGTGGCTCTGATCCCAAATCCTTCAACCCAGAGGCTGCGGGAGATCTTTAACACCGCCAAGGAGCAGCAGAGCCGAGCCACCTTGTATGCCCTGAGCCACGTGGTTAACAAGTGAGTCTTTACCTCGCCTGGCTCCATCCTACATCACTCCTCCTGGGAGCAAAGAAAACACTAGATCTCTGCTTCAATGGCACTTTCCCCCACCTTCAAATCCCAATGCTTTTTCTTCTGGTTTCCTACTGCTCATATTGAGTGAGAGCTTGAAATATAGACCAGACACAAGTTTGGTATTTAATAGAAGTTTAACGATGCTTGCTAAATTGCCATCTCTGTTCCTTTCCTTGGTAGCTATTATGATGCAGACCCTTCAAGGAGTCCCTATCTGCAAGATGTTGCTGGTTACCTGTTGAAACAGATTGACAACGAGTGCACGGGAGATGAAGACCACACCTACTTGATCCTAAGGGTATTCTTTCAGTCTTTTGCATTATATACATCATTACAAAATTGCTCACCCTGGACACCCCTTACTTCTGCACCGTGATGAGTTCTGGTTTCATTTCTCCAATGAAGGTCATCGGAAATATGGGCAGAACCATGGAACAGGTAATGCCAGCACTCAAGTCCTCAGTCCTGAATTGTGTGAGAAGTCCAAAACCATCGCTGCTGATTCAGAAAGCTGCTATCCAGGCCCTGAGGAAAATGGAACTGGGAGATGAGGTAAAGTATGCTGTGGAGTTCTAGAAGTGAAAGCTGATGCTGGCCAATGAGGTTCAGATCCTGTGAAGACATCAATTATCTGTTTCACCACCTGGGCCTCCCTGTACTACCATCTAGGTGTCAGTTTCAGTAAGCCCGTTGAAATACTGCTATGTGCACATGAAAGACACACCACTTTGTAGCTCATTCACATGCAGAACACAGACCTTTTTTGCTATGTGTGATCCTGCTACCAACTTGACTGTCACCTCATCTTGTGAAAACATTGGTACTACGCAATCTCATCAAGCCAGGTAGTGAATTAGATCCTACCTGAGGTGACACAAAAAATCCAGAGCATTAGAAATACCTTCTCCAAACTCTATCATTTTCCATCTTCATCTTGACATCAAAATAACCTACAAAATAACTCAGCTCATAGTCTATACAAGTCTTTCGGGTGCCATTCCTTGAGCTGGCTGCCCTGGAAAATGCTGAAAAGAAGACTAGATATCAGCATTTGTAGTCATTTAGACAGAAATTAGGGTTTCTCATAAAACACCAGACACACCAGCATCAGCCAGGCATGCTCTGTGTCTTGACCAAAAGATAACGAGCTCAGCCTCCTCTTTTGTCTGCAGGTCCAAGGGATCCTTTTTGATACATTTGCCAACAGTGCCGATCCTGTGGAGAAGAGACTGGCTGCCTATCTCTTGCTGATGAGAGGCCCTTCCTCATCAGAAATTCGCAAAATTATCCAACTTCTCCAGTTGGAGCAGAGTGAACAGGTGAAGAACTTTGTGGCATCTCACATCGCCAACATCTTGAACTCAGAAGAACTGTATGTCCAAGAGTAAGTAAGAATAATTTTCCCCCAAGTCACTGAGAACCCTGGGCTCCCCATCCTCAGGGATTCTTAAAAGTGAATGTGCACGGACCCTAAGCCAAGGTCTTGAGACATCTAAATCTACGTTTCTTAGTTATGATTAGAAATTCATAACTGAGTGGGATATGAAGAGACAACAAAAAAAGTACATAGGATTTTTACTCAAAGTATGTTCTTTCTTTTCATTTAGTCTGAAGAATTTGATCAAAAATGCTCTGGAGGGCTCTCAACTTCCAACAATCATGGACTTCAGGAAATTTTCCCAGAACTATCAAATCTCCAAATCTGTTTCTCTCCCATCGTTTGACCCAGTCTCTGCCAAAGTGGAAGGGAATCTTATATTTGATCCAAGCAGTTATCTTCCCAAAGAAAGCATGCTGAAAACAACTCTCGCAGTCTTTGGACTTGCTTCAACTGATCTCTTTGAGGTATGTGTGAGAGGATCTCGATGTAGTTTACCCATTCGGTACAACACCATCGGCCTCCACTAGGGGTCATCTGAAGCATGACTCCTTAGATCAAACAGAGTCAAAGATGTCTCAGAGAAGTCCCTGAACCCCAAACCCTAGAAAATGCATGAGCTCTCTATTGAGTTAAATACACAATTCTTTCCCATCAAACCCTGAATCTCTTCCCAGCTCTGAATCCTTAGTTTAATCATTTATCCTCTCTGATCCCTAGCTGTGTCTTCTGGGGAAAGCCAGAGGAGTGCTACCATTCAGGAGTCTAATGAGATTTAAACAAACAACTTCCGTGAAGGGTTTCTGTCATGTTCGCCTGCTGCTTGTTTTATAAGAGCATAAGTGGGGGGAGACGCTCTCTGCTGTACAAGCAAGAGTCGAATGACATGCTTTGCCTGGGTTTCTTTCTCAGATCGGTTTAGAAGGAAAGGGCTTTGAGCCAACACTGGAAGCTCTTTTCGGCAAGCAAGGATTCTTCCCAGACAGTGTCAACAAGGCTTTGTACTGGGTCAATGGACAAGTTCCTGATCGTGTCTCCAAGGTCTTGGTGGACCACTTTGGCTATACCAAAGATGACAAGCATGAACAGGTATGTGCTTTTTAGGTATCCTTTTTCTTTAAGGGAAGCCTACCGTCTTGCTGTCAGACATTCATCTCCATGCCTAGAAGACATGAAAGTTCTACCTACCTGAAATAATTGATATGGCTATATATTATATGCCTTTGTGGGACTAAAAGCCAGTGTCCTCTATTGGTAAGGGCCTCTTGGAAATTTAGTGGGAACAAGATTGACTAGAAGTACTTCAGTGAAATGTTTAAGAGTGTGCCGCCTCAGACATGAGTTTGGATTCACACCTTTGGGAAAACTGCTTAATATTACATGTGACTGACCTATTCCTAGACCAACAGGGTACTAATAATAACCCATATCTCACACCACCACTTAACGACTAAATGAAATAAGGTGCGCAGTTGCCGACATTACTATTGATTTTTCAATAAGCAGACATGATCATAAATTTTAAGTTAATGTGTTTGTCATTATCAGCAACTCTTCCTTGGCTGTCACTCACAACAGTGAGCTTGCTAGTGAGAAAACATTCCACTCTGAAGCTGGAAATGAGCCCCTGCTTTAAGAAGTAGAAACTAGGTTGTGTATGCTGAAGTTTCTTGTTCCTCTACTAGTTTGTATTCCTTTTATGGTATAGTTTTGTGATTGGCACCATAAAAGAACTTGCTAGAAATGATGGTTCTTGGGCTCACCCAAGACTTACTGAATCAGATCCCATTTTAACTAGACTCCAAGCGACATGGATACATGTTCAAGATTTAGAAGTAGGGCCATAGCTTGCTTTCAGATGTTCATTGGTGGTCTCATGCCCAACTTCTGATTTCTGACCTCTACCAGAAGCTGACTGATTTTGGGTCCTTTCTTCACAATGCCTTATGTGAGTCTATGGAGCTTTCTCTAATAATGGATCTGTATTCATGTGTTTTTCAAACTCCCATCTGACTTATATAATCATGGCCACCTTCTCTCAAGAAATCCCTGGTACTCATTCCTACTAAAGGGTGAGAGGGATAAGCAAGGGAGGAAAACTTCAAATCTTGAGGAGCCCTGAGGATCCTGGAGAACAGGAGCTCCCCTAAGTTTCTTTCAAGTTAGGTGCTGCTTCGAGAACACTTCTAGCCCTGACAAGAACGTCTCAGTTTTTGTCTCTGTTTAGAAGGATTCTTCTTTAATAAAAGGCAGGAGCCGATTCCAGTGCCTGCCCTATGTCCTTATCACACTTGCAGGGAGGGCTTGAGTGTGGACGCCCCACAGCTGCACAGATGGGCTGGCCAGAGACGTCTGTAAGTGCTAAGCAGATCTCTCATCTCACTAGACATTTTGCTACTAAAATCCTAGGACATGGTGAATGGAATCATGCCCATGGTGGACAAGTTGATCAAAGAACTGGAATCTAAAGAAATCCCTGAAGCCCGAGCCTACCTCCGCATCTTAGGGGAAGAACTCGGCTTTGTCAAGCTCCAAGACCTCCAAGTGCTGGGAAGGCTGCTGCTGAGCAGTGCGCAAACTTTGCGGGGAATCCCCAAGATGGTGAGTGCCCTGGCCCTGTATGAGCACTAATTGACGAGCCAGATCCTTCTTAGGTCCCCCAGCCTCACAAATCTGAGAAAGTGTTTTGTACATCCTTTGAGATACAAGTTTGCCTTGAATTTGAGTACAGAGGATTCTCAAGGGTTTTAAGGAAGGGAGCTCAATCAGTAAAGTCTGACCTCTCCTGAAGACTGATCTAGGTTTAGACCCCAGAAACCACGTGAGAAAGCAGGGTATTGTGGCATACCCCAATAATCCCAGCACTGAGGAGGCAGAGATGGGCAGATCCCTGGGATTTGCTGGCAGACTTAGCCTAGCCAAAACAGCGAACTCTGGGTAAAACCAAGAGACCATCTCACAACACAAGGTGAACAGGATCCTAAGGAATGACATTTGAAGTTGATGTGGTACACACACACACAGCCATGCATACATACATATATGCACGCACATACATGTGTGCATGTACATGGACACCCACATGCAAATACACACATATAAGCATGTACCCACACAGTCTTTAAAAGGAGCCTGGGAAGGCAGCTCTGCGTGTAGAGAGGTTGCTGTAAAGCATGAGGACCTGAGATTGGATCTCTGACATTCATGTAAAACCAGGCCAGCCATGCCCATAACAACCTAAGTACTGAGGTCAAAGACAAGCAGATCCTGAGAACTCATTGGCCAGCTAACCTGGACAACACAGAAATATGTCAAAGAACAGAGAATGATAACGGGAAAGACCCAGCATTAACTTCTGGCCTCTACACATGCATGCACATACATAAGAACACATGTCCACACACACATACACTCACGCACATACCACATGCACACAAACTATTTACAATATTATTTTTGGTAGATAAAAAATTGATAGCATTTGGAAATAAAGCCATTCATAATAGCTGTATCTTTCAAAAATATTAGTCTGATCTTCTAGAAAACAATTCTAAGTATACCCTCCTCAACCTATGGTGGCAGCACTTTCAAACACTGAAATGATACAACAATTATAGAAGTTATTAACAAACTGTAACCCACTATCTACATTTGTGTTATATAGATATCAGTATATCATAAAAGGAGAAAATGAACAAATATGTTCCCTATGATAAGATAAATAATCATGTGGGCTTTAAGAAGAGAGGTCTCAAAAGCTGGGGGTGTAACTTAGTGACACAGAGGTCACCCAACATTACAAAGACCAGGTTCCATTCCTTGCACTGCAAAAGAAAGAAATAAAAAATGACAAAAAGTCTTGAGTTCTTTAATGAAAATGTTATATAAGATAGCAAGAATCAATGCATATTAACACTAGCATTGCCTCAGTAGGCACTCACTTTCAAAAAAATGCTTTTACCAGAATATAGTACACTTCTGGTAAAGTCTCATTTGCATTCGGATTTTTACAAGAGCAGAATAACGTCATACCTCATACTTAAAGTTCATCAAGCTGGGAGGTTCCACTAGGGACCTCTAAATCAGCAGTTTAAAATGACGTGACATTCAAGCCAGAGAAACTGCTTCTACCCCAGTGCGTTGGTGCCAGTAACCATGAACTTACATTCGCCAGACCACCGAGCTAATCAGAATTCCTAACTCCCTTCTGTGAATAAAGAGGCATCTTGTGTGGCATTTAGGAGATCACCTTTAATCCAGCTCACCCACGTCCAGCTTACTTGGCATTGCTGCCTCTTGTTGCATTCGCAGATTGCGCAGGCCATCAGAGAAGGGTCAAAGAATGACCTGTACCTTCACTACATCTTCATGGACAATGCCTTTGAGCTCCCTACTGGAGCAGGGGTACAGTTGCAAGTGTCCTCCTCTGGAGTCATCACCCCCGGGACCAAGGCTGGAGTGAGAATGGAATTAGCCAATGTAAGACTCTGCATGGATCACCCATCAAATCAATGACTATTTCTTTTTTTTTTCCGGTGGGATTTTTGCACACATGTTTAAGACATGCTCCAACTCAAGGCAACATGAATCATGATTGCAATCTTCTTGGTAATTTTTATGAGGAATTTGGGGATTTTGCAAGCATGTATTATCTCTCACCATCTCCACTTAAGATGCAGTAATGAAAGGGGAGCCCAGATGTTCACCATGAATGAAGACCCTGGTTATCTTTGTATCCAATAGTGCTTAAAGTTAGTCTAGGCTTTTGCTAGTCCTGGGAAATGCACACTGGCTCTGGGGAAACTGGATGCTTCAGCTTTTCTCCCTCAAATCACAGATATGGTCCCTGTAGTGTGAGTTAGCAGAGGCATTTGTCAGAGTTTAGAAAGAGAAGTTGAGCTGTCTGTCAAGGTTCTGAGGTCCAGAGTGAAACTGAATAGGTTCATCTTCTGACTTCCAGATTCAGGCAGAACTAGTGGCAAAGCCCTCTGTGTCCGTGGAGTTTGTGACGAATATGGGCATCATCATCCCAGACTTTGCAAAAAGCGGTGTCCAGATGAACACAAACTTCTTCCATGAGTCAGGCCTGGAGGCTCGAGTGGCCCTGAAGGCCGGAGAGCTGAAGATCACCATCCCTGCTCCAAAGAGGCCAGTCAAGCTGTTCAGTGGCAGGTAATTCTACCATCAAGGTCTACCTGGCCTGTTTGGAAGAGAGAATTGAGTATGTCTCTACAGGATTTAGCCAAACTAGCTAACTAACCAGGGTATTTCAAGGCCCAGTGAAATGGGACAGGGTTGCCTTTGCTTCTCCTTGGTGTATTTTCCTAAAGTTTCCTATGCCTCTCAACGTCAACACTTCACATCTGCTTCTTTGTCAGGAGTTACTTGACTCTGGGGCTCTGTTTAATTTCTCATTTACTTTGAGAACAGAGAAATGGCAGTGCCAGAAAAGTCCTGCTTGGGAAATAAGCGTTCCTGCCCAGGAAAAACGCCAAAGGTCACACTAGTTTGTGATGGCCAACTCTGAATAAGACATTCATCACGCTCAGGTTCATATTAAGAGTTCCTGTTTCAATGGCATCCTCAATGCATTTGTTCGCTTGCTCAGAAACAGTATTTAGTTGCCCAGTTTGTATCAAACTTGCTGAAGATACACATGGACTCTGGTCGTCTAGATTTTTCACTGTACAGGGAAGGCGCATGATTAAGGAAACGGCCTAATAAAGCAAGGGCTTGGTCAGAGAAGTGGGAGACCGTAAAATCATAGACCATAAAGACTTTGGGAGCCAGGATGCTTTCTAAAGTACCCACTTCTGATCTGCTAGAAGGCCTGTGTCAGGGCTAATCAAGCAGAAGAGAAAGGAGCATGTGTCCATGCAGTGGGGAAATGTGTGCAATGGCCTGAAGGATAAAGAAAAGGACTGGATATGCTAAGGTGATCTGAATTGGTAAAATGCACAGCAAGTATAAGGATGCTGTGGTAGAAAGGAGCAGGCCATCTCAGACCCTGACTAGCCTCTCAAGGCCCTGGAAAGAGTGTAGACCCTTTTGAAGCCAAAATTGTGAAGAGGAGTATAAATAAGATGAGCGGGTGTTTTTAGAGGAGGTACTCCAACTCTGGGGAGCAAAAATGGGAGAAGGGAAATGTCAGTGGAGCTCACCTAAGAGTGGAAGGAGACAGGGGCTTGCCCTGGGGGAACACTTAAGGGGACAAGGGAGTGAGGAAGCTCCAGAGATTGCAAGGAAGTAGAAAAATGAGTGTTTCAAGATTGACTTGTTACAGAGGAAAAAGAAGGAAGAAAGCGAAGTGGCGTGGTCTTTGTTGACATAGGAAGCAGAGAGAAAGCTGCAGCTTGGAGTGAGATGTTGAACTGCTGCTTTTGGTGTCCTGTGAAACAACTAATCTAAACTGCCTAGACATCAAATGGACCTGGACTCCGAGCCCAGTAAAGAGATCAGCATGTAGAAGCATGACCAAACACCAGTCAGGGTAGGGGAAGCCAGGAAGAACTGGGGCCAGAGCACAGGTGATAGAATCATGTGGATGGAAGGGGAGAGTAAGTAGGGGGAGACATTCCCTCAGCTGGCCTCAGAGCTACTGACACATCAGCAAAGCTTGACTTAAGACACCACCAAAAGCTGGGGGTGGGGATCCCGAATTTAAAAGCACATATTCCAAAGAAGAAACCAGGGTGTGGGTAGAATTGGTTCTATTTTCTCATTTTTGAAGTACATCTCTAAAGTGTTACAAAGTTCTCAGAGGTTAGACTCTGATACCTTAATGTGGATATGTGTGAGCATCTCTACAAAACACTTCTGAGGGGTCAAAGAAGATAAATAATACACATACAGACACACAGACACAGACACAAAGACACACACACACACACACACACACACCAGCGGATTAAGGAGCAAGGCAGGGACTGGCAATACTGCAGAAAGTGTTTCTTTCTACTAGCACTAGTGCCATTGAAACAGGAACTCTTGATTCTTCCTACTACCCACCGACAGGGGACACCAGGTGAGAGGAAGAAGCAGTGTACAGTGTTTGGAAAGAACACTTCAAAGGGGGAAAACCCTCTTGGTTACAAAGGAGACAAATCAGGCTAAGAAGGAAATAAAGGGATTTGCAGATGGGGGTCAGGGTACAGGGTGGGCAGGTGCCAAAACTTGAGCATTTTAGTGCTAGTAGAAAGAACTCAGAATGTAAGAAACCTTGCATGGGAAAAAGGCAGAGTTCCTACTTCCAACCTGCACCCAACCTCAATGATACGCTTCTCTCCAAGCTTCTCTCTGTGCTGTAAAATGGGAATCCTAGGCCTGCAGCAGAGGGATCGAGGGGAATGCAGAGAACCCAGTGTAACATCTGAAATATAAGGGTCCTTATGGTCATGTTACTGATGATCTTAATACTCATATTAGTTTTCCTGTAAACCAAATAATGTGAACTGGGTGTGAACAAAAGAGAGGGATAGAGGATGGGGGGGAGGCGTGTCCACAGCGAGAATCAACCATAGGCATTTCAGATCATAATACAAAGGTAACGCCTCCTTTTCATTCCTTGCAAGCAACACACTGCATTTGGTGTCTACCACCAAAACGGAAGAGATCCCTCCTCTGATTGAGAACAGACAGTCCTGGTCAACTTGCAAACCTTTCTTCACTGGCATGAACTACTGTACCACGGGGGCTTACTCCAATGCCAGCTCCACAGAGTCTGCTTCCTACTACCCACTGACAGGGGACACCAGGTGAGAGATACTCGATGCTAGTCTGTTTCCCCTCTACTGGGGGATGGGGGGGACCAAAAGCAAAATGCCAAGAATTGCAGGACCATGTTTCTACCTTAAAAGCTCACATCATCTGGGAACTTAAAATGGTGGCCCTCTGGTGAACACTGTGGGTCCCCCCTTGAGGTGCTTCATGCACTGGATGAGGAGATTACAGTGTCATATTCAAGTCTGTCAATTCCTTTTCTGAGTATCCAGACCCACCCCTATAAGCTTTGTGAAGCTGACCAGTGTGTATACGCAAAGCCCTCACCATGCTTTGGGGCTCATCATCACTCCTCAACCCCCATTCCCACTGCTTATTCTCAGCACAAAAGGTACAGGTCAACTTTTTAACTCATCCAAGCCCTGGACATCCTGGGAGCTTCCCTTGCTTAGGGCTCTTGGGAGATTAAGTAGAACTATAAGGACGCTCACTAGCTAAGAGAAAGAGCTGATATTAAAACCATATATGCATTTTTGTGGTGTGTGAGGCTAGATTGTTGGGGGTATTATTATCATCTTTGAAATGAGCTAACAGTATGTACTGAATATGCCGTGACATCTTTAGGTATGAGCTAGAGCTGAAGCCAACAGGAGAGGTGGAACAATATTCTGCCAGTGCAACCTATGAACTCCAAAAAGAGGACAAGGCTTTAGTGGACACACTGAAGTTCCTAGTTCAAGCCGAAGGTGAGTATCCAAAATGAGGCTGCTCCATCACTGCCTCTGTCTTGAGTTCAGGACACACAAGGAAGACATCTTTATGGTGACACGTTTCACAGGTATTTCCTGAGTTCCCAGTAGGTGTCAGGCATTTTTTAAAGCTGAGGCTAGAAATGAAGGCTTCACCTTCATGGAAGTTATAGTAATCAACCAAACATGTCTTCAGGTTTGCGGGGCGGGGGGGGGGGAGTATAGAAGGCTCTAGGGAATAGTATACACGGTAGGGAGAAAGGAGGATGGGAGAGACAGTAAAACGAGGATGATAAGGGAAATTTTGTTTCCATTATGTTTTTTGAGACAGTGTTTTCCCCCTTGTAGCTCTGGCTAGCCTAGAACTCAGTCTGTAGACCAGGCTGACCTCAAACTCAGAGCTCCACCTGCTTCTGCCTCCCGAGTGCTGGGATTAAAGTTGTGTGCCACCACTGCCTGGAAATATTTTTAAAAAGAGAGGGAAAGATGACAGGATAGAGAGGCAATAAGCCACAGAGAAAAGAGTGCAGGCTAAGGGACTAGCATGGGCACATACTCTAAGGTTGGAACATGTCGAGAAAAGATGGGAAGAAGCCAGAACTGAGAATCTAGTGTTCAAGCCATGTTAGTATCCAATCAAGAGATGGAGGTGTTTGCATTAGAGGAAATGTGCAGGCTACTATACCAGTAGTGGGGAGAGAAAACAGCAGCATTCGGTTCCGAATATGACATGTGGCTGTGGAAAGAAAGGGTTGGGAAGGAAGTAAGGCAAGAAAGAATGATAAGGGGCAGGGCAATGTGAAAAATCATATTCTTATTAAATTTTGAAGAATTTGAGTCTGCATTCCTTGATCTTCTGAGCATCCTCCACCTCAGGCCTTTGCCTAAATGCCCCACATCCAGAACTCAGCATGGCTCAGTCCTCTCTGAACTGTGGTCTTGCCCACATATCCTTTTAACAGGGAAATATTTTTGTGACCAACGTGTAGGAAATAGCCCCCCTTTTGTCCCTCTCTGTTTCTTTTCCTCATAGTCTGTTTCCCATGTCTTTATAATATTTGTTGCCATCTGACACAAGTAACTGATTTGCTTACAGTCTGCAGACCCAATTGACCACGAAAAGATGAACCACACAAGGGCTGGGTATCCCAGTGACAAGAACGTTGCCCAGCTCACTATAAGCCATCAGTAAATAGAAGTGAAGTGAATGGATAGCTAACATGGTCCATGGGAAAATCTTAACCGGTGTCCTCATTTAAACCCACGGTAGTCAGGGGTTTGCAGCTTTCTTCTCTGCCTCATTTTTCCTTTGCATAACCTCACAGCACACTCTTGACTCTCTCGTGAACCCTTTCAGGAGTACAGCAGACTGAAGCCACCGCGGTGTTCAAATACAATCGTCAAAGCAGGACTCTCTCTAGTGAAGTCCTAATTCCAGGGTTTGATGTTGACTTTGGGACAATCCTCAGAGTTAATGATGAATCTGCAAAGGACAAAAATGCTTACAAACTCATCCTGGACATCCAGAACAAGAAAATCACCGAGGTCTCTCTTGTGGGCCATGTGAGGTAAGGAAAGGTTTAGATGACCCGAACTGAACTGGAGGCTTTGGTGTCTCTTTGCTTTCTTCTCCAAGCTTTATATTGGCCAAGCCAGGGCCAACTCTGTCCTACATTCTACCTGCAAATACAGTTCCCAACATGTTTCCCCTGCTCATATTCAGTTGGACATTTCCATTACTCAACAAGCACTTGTTATCTATTTACACATTAAAAATTGTCTCAGATCCTTGTCCCTATTTACTGACAAGGACATGATAGCTCGGAGTGGTTTAACTGCTTGGCTAAGGCTAGAGAGAAAAATGCAGATACTTTTTTATAAAGCTTATCTACCTCCCTGCAAACTCTATACTCCATGCTGAATATTGGCTTTATAAGTTAATGAGTTTGGTCTATGTATGGTCAGATCTCTGATTTATTCATGTCTGGCTTTTATCACCAAACAAAATGAAACTTCTAATTATTGAATCCTGGATACCTTAAAAGCCATTGATGCCAATTGATTTCTCTTTCAATAGCTATGACAGAAAGGGAGATGGCAAGATCAAAGGGGTTATTTCCATACCACATTTGCTAGCAGAAGCCAGGAGTGAAGTTCACACCCACTGGTCCCCCACCAAACTGCTGTTCCAAATGGACTCATCTGCTACAGCTTACGGCTCAACAATTTCCAAGAGAGTGGCATGGCGTTACGGTATGTGTCCCTTCCATCCCGTGAGCCCTTTCCAGGGCACTGTGTGCTTAAGGGTGACTGTGTAGAGTAAAAGCTATGGGCTGAGCTAACATCACTGACAGCCATGTTACGTGTGCATTTTCAGACAATGAGAAAATCGAATTTGACTGGAACACAGGAACCAACGTGGATACCAAAAAAGTAGCCTCCAATTTCCCTGTGGATCTTTCCAGTTACCCTAGAACTTTGCATGAGTATGCCAATAGTCTCCTGGATCAAAGAGTCCCTCAAACAGACATGACTTTCCGGCACATGGGTTCCAAATTAACTGTTGTAAGTATGACCGTGCAGCAGAATAAATGAGTGGCTGTAGATGCTAACTGCCTCAACAACTGAGCTAGGTGCAGAAATATCCGGAGAGACATTAGCAAAGCATGAATGGCTAGTTTTTCAAGCACACAAAGCTGCATAGAACAAATATCTAATGGATGCCACTAAGCTGAAGAGTTTCCTGTGTTAAGAGAAGCTTCAGGACACTGGCTAGGGAATCAAACAAATATATACACACATACCTATAAATACACACATGCATATATATACACATACACACATGTATGTATGTGTATGTGTATATATATGCATGTGTGTTTGTGTATATATGTGTATATGTGCATATATATGTAGTTCATTATAGTTATGTATAGTTACATATATATTTAAAGAAAACGTATGAAAAGAGAAGAGGATAGCTTGGCCAGTAAAGTGTTTGCTGTGAAAGCATGGAGATCTGAGTTTGATCCCCACATTAAAAAACCACGCAAGATGGTATGTGCTTGCAATCCTACCACAAGGTAGTGAGAGACAGAAGAATCCCTGGGGCTCAGTGGCCAGACAAATTGATGAGCCCCACGACCCAGTGAGAGAACTTGACTTAAAAACAAGCTAGCAAACAGTGTTAGAGAAGGAAGGACTTACAAGGATGGCCTTTCGCCTGCATGCACACTTCAAACACATGCACACACACACACACACACACACACACACAAATAAATGAGTAAAAATAAAATGCAGAGAAATCAGGCACTGGAGACCCACACTTTGCATTAATTTATCTTTAAGTTTCAGTGAATCACTTTGCTTGATAACTGACCTGCAAACCTGAGCTGTCGGCTCATGTTAATTGTAATTGGAGGTCCACTGAGACCCATTTCTTGCTCTTAAGCTCTCCTGTCGCCTTGTAGGCAACAAACACATGGCTTCAGATGGCATCCAGGGGTCTTCCTTACTCCCAGATGCTACAGGATCACCTCAACCGTCTCTCAGAGTTGAACCTCCAGAAAATAGGATTGCCTGACTTCCACATCCCAGACAACCTCTTCCTAAAGAGGTAGGAGGGGAAAACAGGGAACATTATCCTTGTACTCTGTAAAGAAAAGGGAATATTTCACCTAGCCTGATTTATACTTTTCTGTTAAAAAAAATTTCGGAGAAGTTATTTAAGCACTTGGTGACAATGAACAGCTATAGGATAAATGTCAGTGGTTTTGTATCATTAAAAATGAGGTCCCCATGTGAACAGCAGCATAGTCTGGAGAACCTGAGAAAAAAATTAAAGATTCTGAAAATCCTGCTCTTTAATGTAACATCCATCATATCCTGAGTTTTCAAGGCATTCAAATTCAGCTGTGGAGGGCAAACAGTCACTAAGCATTAAACGAGAAAGAGAGAGAGAGAGAGAGAGAGAGAGAGAGAGAGAGAGAGAGAGAGAGAGAGAGAGAGAAAGCAACACACCTTAATCCTAGCAGGAAATTCAGAACACTGCTCACTCCCTATCTGTGATAACATGTGTGTGACACTTCATTTATTTTATGAGAAAAAGTGGTGGGGCATGAGCTAAAAAGGCAATTTTTGTTTTTAAATTGAGGATTCATATAATCCTCACAGTCCAGAATCCAAATGCCCTGCATTATATGGGCCCCTTCGAAGGTTGTGGCTGAATACACAATTGACCGTGTCTGATAATTGGTTACTATCACAAGGCTGAAGTCCTCCCATTTCCCCAACAAACCAACATTGAAGATGATGAGATGCTTTCCTTATTAATGAAATTTCAATATATGTGAATAGAACAGGAATGCAGGGGTCAGAGCAGGCAGCATCCTGCCTATTTTACAGGATACAATGAATGGTTATTCAAACATAACAAATACCACTGCCTGATTTTTATAGATCATCATCATAGTCTGCTGCAGGTATTTACTGAAAAGATTACAAACCCCATTTGATACCCAAGCAGAAAGGGTACTGTGCAGATAACATCACTGAGACTCAGAGAGGCTAATTCTAAGATAACATTCCTAATTGGCAGAAGCTAAAACTCCCATCCAACTTCCCTGACTCTTACACCTATGTTTTTTTACATATCAAGTTGCTTCTATTAGGCTTAGCAAGTACTTATCAAGTATCTACTATATGCAAAATACTAGAGCAGAAACAGTGAGAAAACAGAATCTGGGTAAGGTTTTATAACCTTTCCACCAAATAAGACAATAAATGAACCAATAAATGACATAAGCAGAATTAGGATGGGCTCTTTGAAACTGATATAAGGGATCATAATGATGCACAGGTGGCTCTTGGGAGGACTTGGGAAGTATTTGGCAGGCAGAGTTTAAAGGAAAGGGACCCAGGCATAAGAAATATCACGGAGAAAAGAACATATAGTAGGCTGGAGGCAGGGAGGAGTCAAGACAGAGAGTTTTAAGTTCTTAATGTCTGACCATGAGGACACTGTCTCTGTTCACTTCAGCGATGGCCGGGTCAAATATACATTGAACAAGAACAGTATAAAACTTGACATCCCTTTGCCTCTGAGTGGCAAGTCTTCAAAGGATCTAAAGATACCAGAGACTGTGAGGACGCCAGCCCTGAACTTCAAGTCTATGGGATTCCAGCTGCCACCTCAAGTGTTCCAGCTCCCCACTTTTACAATCCCCAAGACATATCAACTGCAAGTGCCTCTCTTGGGTGTTCTAGACCTTTCCACAAATGTCTACAGCAACTTGTACAACTGGTCAGCATCATACACTGGTGGCAACACCAGCAGAGACCACTTCAGCCTTCGGGCTCAGTACCGCATGAAGGCTGACTCCGCAGTTGACCTGTTTTCCTACAGTGTGCAAGGTGAGGCCTGCTCAGGTAAAGGGTCCATAGGGCTAATAGATCCCACATTCTGATGAGACAGCTCTAGGGGGGAAGAATTGAGGCTTTCCTATATTTTTTTTTTGCTACGTGGAAGTTTTCATTCCTTCACTAATGGAAATATTTATTAAGCATATAGTAAATATTCAGTAATATGTTAGGTAGTAACAATAGAGCAGCCATTTCTCTGAGGAATTATAATTCAGTGTAAGAAGTGTTATGATACAGTATATACTATATAGTATGAGGTGCCATGGAAGTGTTTGATAAAGGAACCCAGCAAGGACTGCAGCAAATCAGGAAAGCTTCCTTAAGAGATGCCTTTTAGCCTTTTGACCTCAAATTTCATGTATACATTAGAAATGCCACTATTACAATTGGTCTAGCTATATAAGGCTCCTGTTGACTTTCAACATAAAGGTTATTCTGGAAATTTGTTGCTTAGTTTGACCATATCTCGGATTTTTCTGCTAGGATCCGGAGAAACAACGTTTGACAACAGGAACACACTCACGTTGTCCTGTGATGGGTCTCTGCACCACAAACTTCTAGATTCAAAGTTCAAAGTCAGCCACGTAGAAAAATTTGGAAACACCCCAGTCTCAAAAGGTTTACTAACCTTTGAAGCATCTAGTGCCTTGGGACCACAGGTGTCTGCTACTGTTCACCTGGACTCTAAAAAGAAGCAACATCTGTATGTCAAAGACCTCAAGGTGGATGGGCAGTTCAGAGCATCCTTGTTTTATGCTCAGGGCAAATATGACCTGTCTTGTGAGAGAGACCCTGCCACCGGTCAGCTGAGTGGGGAATCCAACCTGAGGTTTAACTCCACCTACTTCCAAGGCACCAACCAGATAGTGGCAATGTACCAGGATGGAACCCTCTCTGTCACTTCTACGTCCGATCTGCAAGATGGCATATTCAAGAACACAGCTTCCCTGAAATACGAAAACTACGAGCTGACTCTGAAATCTGACAGCAGTGGGCAGTATGAGAACTTCGCTGCTTCTACCAAGCTGGATGTGACATTCTCTAAGCAAAGTGCCGCTCTACGTTCTGAGCATCAGGCCAACTACAAGTCCCTGAGTCTCGTCACTCTTCTTTCTGGATCACTCACTTCCCAGGGTGTGGAATTAAATGCTGACATCTTGGGCACTGACAAAATAAATACTGGCGCTCACAAGGCAACATTAAAAATCGCACGAGACGGACTATCTACCAGTGCAACCACCAACTTGAAGTACAGCCCCCTGGTGCTGGAAAATGAGTTGAATGCAGATCTTGGGCTCTCTGGGGCATCCATGAAATTATCAACAAGTGGCCGCTTCAAGGAACACCATGCAAAATTCAATCTGGATGGAAAAGCTGCCCTCACAGAGGTCTCGTTAGGAAGCATGTACCAGGCCGTGATTCTGGGTGCAGACACCAAGAACGTCTTCAACTTCAAACTCAGCCGAGAAGGGCTGAAGCTGTCCAGTGACATGATGGGCTCCTACGCCGAAATGAAACTCGACCACACACACAGTCTAAGCATTGCAGGCCTCTCGCTGGACTTCTCCTCAAAAATGGACAACATTTACAGTGCTAGCAAGTTCTATAAGCAGAATTTTAACTTACACCTACAGCCCTATTCTCTTCTAACTACTTTAAGCCATGACTTGAGATATGATGCTCTAGATTTGGCCAACAGTGGGCAGTTACACCTAGAACCGCTGACGCTGAACGTGGGTGGTAACTTGAAAGGAACCTATCAAAGCAATGAGCTAAAGCACATCTATGTCCTCTCTTATACCAACCTGGTAGTAGCGAGTTACAGAGCAGACACTATAGCTAAGGTTCAGGGCACGGAATTCAGTCATCGGCTTAATGCAGACATTAAAGGCCTGGCTTCCTCTGTGGACGTCATTACCAACTATAATTCAGAACCACTAAACTTTAACAATGTTTTCCACTTTGTTTTGAAACCATTTACCTTGGGCATCGACACACACACGAGCGGCGATGGAAAACTGGCTCTCTGGGGACAGCATGCTGGGAAGCTGTATAGTAAGTTTCTGCTGAAAGCAGAACCTCTGGCACTCACCTTCTCTCATGATTTCAAGGGACTCACAAACCACGATCTTGTGTACAAGAGCAGCATCAGCACAGCTCTTAACCATGAAGCCACCGCCCTGCTCACACCAGTTGAGCAGACAAGCACCTGGAAATTCGAAACCAGGCTGAATGACAAGGTATACAGACAGGACTTCAAAGCCTACAACACTAAAGATGAAATTGGTGTCGAGCTCAGTGGACGGGCTGACCTCTCTGGGTCCTACTTGCCATTTAAAGTACCGTTTTTCCACAGCGAGCCTGTCAGCGTCCTTGACGACTTAGAGATAAATGATGCTGTGGACAAGCCCCAAGAATTTGCAGTTGTTGCTTTTGTGAAGTATGATAAGAACCAGGATGTTCACACCATCAGCCTCCCATTCTTTAAAAGCCTACCAGAGTATTTGGAGAGAAATCGAAGAAGAATCATAACTCTACTGGAAGCCGTGCAGGGAGAATTGCAAAGCATCAATATCGATCAGTATTTGAGGAAATACAAAGCAACCCTGAGCAGACTTCCACAGCAAGTTCATGACTATCTGAATGCATCTGACTGGGAGGGACAAGTAACCAATGCCAAGGAAAAACTAGCTGCTTTCATGGAAAATTATAGAATTACAGACAATGATGTACTAATTGCTTTAGATAGTGCCAAAATCAACTTTAATGAAAAACTTTCTCAACTTGAGACATACGTGATACAATTTGATCAGTATATTAAAGACAATTATGATCCACAGGATTTAAAAAAAACTATTATTCAAATTATTGATCAAATCATTGAAAAGCTAAAAATTCTTGATGAACAGTATCATATCCGTGTAAATCTTGAAAAATCAATCCATAATCTATATGTATTTGTTGAAAATGTTGATTTTAACAAACTTGGTAGTAGTACAGCCTCTTGGATCCAGAATGTGGATACTAAATATCAAATCAGAATCAAGATACAAGAAAAACTACAGCAGCTCAGGACACAAATTCAGACTGTAGACATTCAACAGCTGGCTGCAAAGTTAAAACAACAGATTGAAGCTATTGATGTCACGATGTATTTAGATCAATTGAGAACTGCAATTCTATTACAAAGAGTAAATAACATTATTGAGCGTGTCAAATACTTTGTTATGACTCTTATTGAGGATTTTAAAGTAACTGAGAAAATCAATACTATAGTTCGTGAGTTAATTGAGAAATATGAAGTAAAACAACAAATCCAGGTTTTAATGGATAAATTGGTAGAGTTGGCCCACAGTTATAGCCTGGATGAGACTCTTCAGAAACTAAGTAATGTGCTACAACAAATTGAGATAACAGATTGCTATGATAAATTTGTTGGGTTTGTTGATGAAACTGTTGAGTGGCTTAAAGCATTGTCTTTCAAAAATTTCATTGAAGAACTAAATAGATTTCTTGACATATTGGTGAAGAAGCTAAAAGCATTTGATTATCACCAGTTCATAGATGAAACCAACAGCAAACTACGTGAGGTGACTCAGAGAATCAATGCTGAAATCCAAGCCCTCGAACTCCCACAGAAAATGGAAGCATTAAAACTGCTGGTAGAAGACTTCAAAGCCACGGTCTCCAGGTATCTGGAAAGACTCAAGAGCACCACAGTAACCGTGTTCATTGACTGGCTGCAGGATGCTTTGGTTTACATAAAAGACCATACCCTAGATGATGTGCGAGACATAATTTATCAAATAGACATTCCATGGGAACTTGAGCGCTTCTTGTCTCTGGTAAGCCAAGCTTACAATACACTGGTCACCTACATTTCTGACAGGTGGATTCTAGCTGCTAAGAACATTACAGACTTTGCAGAGCGATATTCTATCCAAGACTGGGCTGAGCATGTGAAAGTGCTGGTGGAGCAAGGGTTCACTGTTCCTGAAATCCAAACATTTCTGGGGACCATGCCTGCCTTTGAGATCAGTCTCCGTGCTCTCCAAGAAGGTACCTTCCAGACTCCTGACTTCATAGTCCCCCTGACAGATTTGAGGATCCCATCAATTCGGATAAACTTCAAAACATTAAAGAATGTAAAAATCCCATCAAGATTTTCAACACCAGAATTCATTGTCCTCAACACCTACCATGTTCGCTCCTTTACAATAGATTTGCTGGAAATAAAAGCAAAGATTATCAGAACTATTGACCAAATGCTGAGCAGTGAGCTGCAGTGGCCTCTTCCAGAAGTGTACCTGAAAGATCTGGGGATGGTGAACATCCCTCTTGCAAGACTCACTCTGCCAGACTTCCAGGTACCAGAAATCGCAATTCCAGAATTCGCAATCCCAAATGTCAATTTCAAAGATTTTCAGGTTCCTGATCTTCACATACCAGAATTCCAGCTTCCTCGCCTCTCACACACAATTGAAATACCTGCTTTCGGCAAACTTCATGGCGTCCTGAAGATCCAGTCTCCCCTCTTTATATTAGATGCGAACGCCAACATACAGAATGTAACTGCTTCAGAGAACAAAGCAGAGATGGTGGCTTCTGTTGCTGCAACAGGGGAGTCCAAATTCAAAGCTCTCAATTTTGATTTTCAAGCACAAGCTCAATTCTCAGAGCTAAAGCCTAATTCTTTAGTCCTGAAGGAATCCATGAACTTTTCCAGTAAGCACGTGAGAATGGAGCATGAGGGTGAGATACTATTTTCTGGAAAGGCCACTGAGGGGAAATCAGACACAGTCGCAAGTTTACACATAGAGAAAAACACAGTGGAGTTTAATAATGGTGTGACTGTCAGGATAAACAATCAGCTCACCCTTGACAGTCACACAAAGTATTTTCACAAGTTGAGTATCCCCAGCCTGGACTTCTCCAGTAAGGCTTCTTTTAACAATGAAATCAAGTCACTATTAGAACATGGACATGTGGTATGGACCTCTTCAGGGACCGGGTCATGGAACTGGGCCTGTCCCAACTTCTCAGACGAAGGCATACATTCATCCAGAGTTAACTTCACTGTGAAAGGACCCATTGCCTCCTTTGGATTGTCTAATAACATAAATGGCAAACACCTAAGGGTCATCCAAAAACTGGCTTATGAATCTGGCTTCCTCAACTATTCCAAGTTTGAAGTTGAATCAAAAGTTGAATCTCAGCACGTGGGCTCCAGCATTCTGACTGGCAAGGGGACGGTACTGCTCAGAGATGCGAAGGCAGAAGTGACTGGGGAGCACAATGCTAACTTAAATGGAAAAGTTATTGGGACTTTGAAAAATTTGCTTTTCTTTTCAGCACAACCATTTGTGATTACTGCATCCACAAATAATGAGGGAAATTTGAAAGTCAGTTTTCCCCTAAAGTTGACTGGGAAAATAGACTTCCTGAATAACTATGCACTATTTCTGAGTCCTCACACCCAACAAACAAGCTGGCAGGCAAGTGCTAGATTCAACCAGTACAAATACAACCAAAATTTTTCTGCTGTAAACAATGAACACAACATGGAAGCCCATGTAGGAATGAATGGAGATGCCAACCTGGACTTCCTAAACATACCTTTAACAATTCCTGAAATTAGTCTCCCTTACATCGGGCTCACAACTCCCTTGCTGAAGGATTTCTCCATCTGGGAAGAAGCAGGCTTGAAGGATTTTTTGAAGACAACAAAGCAATCATTTGACTTAAGTATAAAGGCTCAATATAAAAAGAACAGGGACAAGCATTCCATTGTGATTCCTCTGAGTATGTTTTATGAGTTTATCCTCCACAATGTCGATTCCTGGGACAGGAAATCAGAGAAAGTCAGAGACAGTGCATTGGATTTTCTTACCACATCCTATAATGAAACAAAAGTTAAGTTTGATAAGTTCAAAACTGAAAATTCCCTCACTTGGCTCCTGAGGACCTTCCAGAGTCATGGTTTCACTATCCCATTTGCCAACATTGATGTGTCTCCATTCACTGTAGAGACACTGGCCTCCAGCCATGTGATCCCCAAAGCAATACGTACCCCAAGTATCACCATTCCAGGTCCTAAGGTTATCGTGCCTTCATACAGGTTAGAGCTGCCATCCTTAGAGCTGCCAGTTCTTCGTGCCCCTAAGAATCTCCTCAGGTTTTCCCTCCCAGATCTCAAGGAATTGAGCACTATCGACAATATTTATATTCCAGCTCTGGGCAATTTTACCTATGACTTCTCTTTCAAATCAAGTGTCATCACACTGAATACCAATGCCGGACTTTATAACCAGTCAGACATTGTGGCTCGTTTCCTTTCTTCCTCTTCATATGTCACGGATGCCCTGCAGTACAAATTAGAGGGTACGTCACGTCTGACACGGAAAAGGGGACCAAAGCTAGCCACAGCTGTCTCTCTCACTAACAAATTTTTGAAGGGCAGTCATGACAGCACCATTAGCCTAAACAAGAAAAATGTGGAAGCATCGGTGAAAACAACTGCCAACCTCCACGTTCCTGTTTTAACAATGAGCTTCAAGCAGGAACTTAATGGAAATGCCAAGTCGAAACCCACTGTCTCGTCACTCATTGAACTGAACTATGACTTCAATTCTTCAAAGCTGCACTCTACTGCTAAAGGAGGTATGGACCACAAGTTCAGCTTAGAAAGTCTCACTTCCTATTTTTCCATTGAGTCATCCACCAAAGGAAATATCAAGGGTTCCATCCTTTCACAGGAATATTCAGCAAGTGTTGCCAGTGAGGCCAACACATACCTGGATTCCAAGGGTACTCGGTCTTCACTAAGTCTACAAGGAACTTCCAAAGTTGATGGGATCTGGAACATTGAAGTAGGTGAAAATTTTGCTGGAGAAGCCACTCTCCCACACATCTATGCCACATGGGAACACAATATTAAAAACCATTTGCACGTAGACAGCTTCTTTGTCACGAAAGGAAAGCAAGCGTGCAAAGCCACCCTGGAGCTTTCCCCATCGACAATGTTAACCTTTCTACAGGTTCATGTGAGTCAACCCAGTTCCCTCCTTGATCTCCATCACTTTGACCAGGAAGTGACCCTGAAAGCCAATACTAAGAACCAGAAGGTCGACTGGAAGAGTGAAGTTCAGATTCACTCACGGGTCCTTCAGCACAATGTGAAGTTTGCCAATGACCAAGAGGAGGTACGCCTTGATGTTGCAGGATCCACAGAAGGACAACTGTGGAATCTTGAATCTATTGTTCTACCAGTATATGACAAAAGCTTGCAGGAACTCCTACAGATGGATGGAAAGAGACAGTATCTTCAGATTTCAACTTCCCTTGTATATACCAAAAACCCCAATGGCTATCTCCTCTCACTTCCTGTGGAAGAACTGGCTGATCAATTCATTCTACGAGGGCTGAACCTAGGTGGCTTCAGTGGGGTAAAAATCTATAAGAAATTAAGTACTTCACCATTTGCCCTCAACCTAACAATGCTTCCCAAGGTAAATTTCCCTGGGGTTGATGTGTTAACACAGTACTCCAAACCAGAGGACTCCTCTATTCCTGCTTTTGAAATAACTATACCTGAAGTTCAGTTAACTGTGTCCCAGTTCACACTTCCAAAGAACTTTCCAGCTGGCAGCGCTGGCTTTGATCT
Organism: Dicrostonyx torquatus; assembly: GCA_028555095.1. Classification (NCBI taxonomy): domain Eukaryota; kingdom Metazoa; phylum Chordata; class Mammalia; order Rodentia; family Cricetidae; genus Dicrostonyx; species Dicrostonyx torquatus. The sequence continues at coordinate 203,491 of JAQHUG010000067.1, read as the reverse complement.
GAAGGAGAGAGCCCACCTGATTGCTAGTGTTGATCTGCCTAGCATCACCCTGCCCGAGCAGACCATTGAGATCCCACCCTTTAAGTTCTCTGTGCCCGCTGGAGTTTTTATTCCTTTCTTTGGAGCACTGACTGCACATGTTGGGGTGGCCTCCCCTGTGTATAATGTCACTTGGAGTGCTGGTTTGAAAAAAAAAGAAGACCACGTTGAAACCTTCCTGGGTTCCACATGCAGTTCAATCTGGCAGTTTCTGGAGTATGACCTAAAAGGTAAGAAAATGTTCTTCCACCTCTCCTGGATACTATGTGTTTTCAGTTGAGTTCTTGAGTACATAATTATTTATTTGATTAGCATCAACAGTACCATCGTTCTGTGTAGCAAAATATAGAATGAAAGGAGAATATGCATGTTCCACCATGTGTCTTAAAAATGAAGCTAGAAAATCTACTGATATTGATGCATAAATTTTAAAAAATATTTTTTCTATAATAATTTAAAGACTAATAATAGTTTCTGCTTATTTAAAATAGAAAAAAGTATAAGGGTTTGGAGTATAGTTCTGTGGTAGTGAACATGCTTAGCATGTTTGAAGCCCTGGGTTCAAACCCCAGTACTACCACAAAAAATAATAATTTTTTTAAAAAAAACCTGTGAACTGCATATGGTATGTTTTAAACTTTTAAGTTATGTGTTGTTTTGGTTAAGCTATCTCTCCAAGTTTTCACCACACACACACCACACACACACACACACACACACACACACACACACACTGATGTGCCAATGACATATAAAATTTGTTCTATACAGTTGTGGGAACACACAAAATGGAAGATCACATGTTCATCTATAAGAACAAAGGAACACTTCAACACCGTGACCTCAATGTGGAGTACCATGAAGATGGTGTATATAAAGGACTTTGGTATGGAAGTTTTACTGCCACTTGATATCTTTTCAAAACTCGCTGTGATGCTTGCCATCTCTGGACCTGTCTTGTTCTGATTCAGCTGCCTTTCCTTTTCTGATTTCAGGATCTGGCTGGGAGAAGCTCACCTCGATATCACCAGCCCAGCATTGACTGAGCTCCGTCTGTATTACAAAGAAGATGAGACCAGTCTGTCGGCCTGGGCGGCCTCCCCAGCCATAGGCACTGTGGGTCTGGAGTCAAGCACAGATGACCAGAGGCTGAAGCTGAATGTCTACTTCCAGCCTCAGGTGAGTCCCAGCTGATGAACATTCCATGCCCAAAAGCAAATAGAGAACTAGAAATGAGTCATTTCATCCTCGACAGTTCTCTGAGAGCATTCTCAAAGTAGATGAAAGACAGGTGGTGAGCCAGTCAAACGTCTACATTGAGGTACTACTGTCCTGAACATTGCAATAAATTTTTGCTGAGCTCGATTATTAGACACACCATGGTCCCCAAGTAGCACTGTTAACTTGCGGCGTTCTGGGTAAAAAGACAGGAGTCACACCTCTTCTCCTGAGACATGCACAAACTCTGCCACATTTTTTTAGACTCGGACTTTCTGGAATCTTTCTTTCTGAGGCTTCATAATTCTTCTCCACGGTGAAACTGTTTGATTGAGGCACATCAAATTCATATCATGCCATTTATAAGGTCTGCTGGGACCAAATCAAAGATGACGTGTTGCTGTAAGGACAGCCATAATCTGAAGCCAGTCACTAGCTTGGCGAGCGAAGACTGAGGTTGAAGCTCTTGAGCTGGACTCTTCTTCTTGAATCCAGAATGTGTTTTTTTCCTACCTCATTCCTCATTTTTCCTCCAATGCTTCCTTCTCCTCCCAATTTTCCATTCCAAGATGTCCTTAGTGTTAAATGTCACTAAGTAGCATCCTAAGTAACATACTTACCCTTTTATCCTCCCTGAACCATGTGATAAAGAGAAATTAACATCAGTAGGCCTATTTATTAAAACAAACACAGGAGCTAAAAAAGGAAGGCTAAATGCCCCCTTCAGAATATTAAAGGCCCTCTTCTGGTCTTTTCTTTGATGTGGTATTGAAGTTTTAGTGTGGTATATTATATAATCAGAGTCACTGAGTGTATATGCTTTTCATCTGTTTTATTCTTCTGGTTTTAGTCCCCTCTAGATAGAAAACTCAGCATATTCAAGACTGAGTGGAGGTACAAGAAGTCTGATGATGGAATGTACATCAAAATTAATTGGGAAGAAGAGGCAGCTTCCAGATTGCTAGGCTCCCTAAAAAGCAATGTGCCCAAGGCTACAGAGGCTATTTATGATTATGTCAATAAGTACTACGTGGGAAATGCTTCTTCAAAGCTAAAAAGAAGTCTGCAAAACAATGCTGAGAGAGCTATAAGAACAATTAATGAAATGAACATGGATTTCCAGAGGGCAGCCCATGATGCTTATCAGGAGTGGAAAGACAAGACCCAGAATCTGTATGAGGAAATGTTGGCTCAGGAGGGCCAGAGCATCCCTGAAAGACTCCAGGAGAAAGTGGTAGACAGCATAGTAAATGTTACTCAGAAGTACCATGTGGCAGTCACACTTCTCACTGACTCATTCATTCATTTCCTGAAGTACAATACATTTCAGCTCCCAGGTAATGCTGGAACATACACTGCCAATGAACTCTGCACAATGGTCATGGGGGAAGTGGCAAAGTCACTGTCTCAGCTGTATTCGAGTGTCCATAACAGTTTAGAAAAACTGCTTTCTTATGTCCAAGACCTAGTAGAGAAATCAGGTTTGTTCAATTACATAAAATTTAGATTTCCTTTAGTACCAAAACCCAGTAAACTAAAAGATGTGATTCTGGAGTACAGGACACTCTTAAACATTTCATCAGACTTAATCCAACAGTACTCAGAAGACTTCCAGCATATCAACTTTACAACGATACTCAGTGATCTTCATGTTGTTTTGGAGAGAATTTTAGACAACATAGTTGAACAAATTCAATGCCTACGAGACAAAGAATCTCTTTGTTTCACTAATTATATCAATACAATCTTCAAAATACACATCCCAAGTGCTTATAAATTTCTAAAAGAAGAACTATATTCTATTTTCAGTGATTTCAATGACTCTGTTCAAAGTATACTTCAGGAGGGGTCCTACAAGCTACAGCAGGTCCATCATTACATAAAGGCTTTTCGTGAAGAATATTTTGATCCAAGCATGGTTGGCTGGACAGTAAAGTATTATGAAGTAGAAGAAAAGATGGTTGACCTGATTAAGTCCCTCTTAGTTATCCTTAAAGATTTCCACTCTGAATACAGTGCCAGGGCTATTGATTTTGCTTCCAATATCACAACTCAAGTTGAGCAGTTTATGTCCAGGAATATCCAAGAATATCTTAGCATCCTTGCTGATATAAATGGAAAGGGGAAGGAGAAGATTGCAGAGCTTTCTATCACGGCAAAGGAAGCAATTAAAAGCTGGGCCCCTGCAATGAAGGAAATCGTTTCTGATTACCACCAGCAGTTCAGTTCCAAACTGCAAGATTTTTCAGACAAACTCTCTGATTACTATGAAAAATTCATTGCTGAGTCCACAAGGTTGATTGACCTGTCCATCCAGAGCTGTCAAGTGTTTCTAAGATACATCGCCGAGCTATTGAAAGAGCTTCAGGCCATAGCCAATAATGTGAGTGCCTACGTAAAACTTGCCCCAGGAGAACTGATTATCACCTTCTGATTCATTTATTCATCTTTTATAATTAAAGCTTCACATAGTAAGAGATGTGATACTACTATAAAAACCATCCAATGGAGCCAGTCCTGCAGCTGCCAGTAAGTGCAAGATGCACGTGTGACCTAGGCAAGCAACCAAGCTGGCAAGAGAACCAAGAATTCAGGAAGACATATTTTTACAAGTTAGATTAAAAATCAAAATCTGAGTTATTTTGTGAAGGGGGTGAACAAATAAATGACTTCTATATTGTGTATCAGACCTTTCAACTTGGCTCATTTGTATTGAAACATTAGATTGAGTGAATTAGTTCAAAGGTTCTGGCTTTCCTAACCTCCACAAGGACACACATTCATACTTAAGTGATAAAAATAAAGAAGAAAGGGAGAAGTTATGGAGAAAAATATTTTTCTACTTAATTGACCTTACTAACTGCATTAACTAAGTGAGCAAGAAAGGGTTTTGTATAAATTTAACCCAAAGAACATTGCATGTACCTCATATGTTATTAAGTGCCACACAATCTACCTTGACAACTTGTCTGTTGGGCAAGATTCTTCTCTGTTCCAATCTGGAATCAACCAACTAGACTTTTATCTGACTTGGTCACCTAGTAGGGGAGAGGAAATAACTTGGTAGTACTAGACTCCAGGGCTTCATTCAGGGTGCGAGACATTTAAGATATCTCCCTATAGCTCAGCCCAGACTTAAAAAAAAAAAGCAAACAACAACAACATAAAAATGGTATGAGGAAGAAAGGGACAGGGACTCCCTAAGTGCTTCTACAAGCAAACATGCATTTAAATTCTCATATCCCCTTGTTTTAAATACAGTATCTGACGATACCAAGTATGAGCAAAGTCTGAGGGTTACTCTGCCAGGAGCACCCATTTCAAAGGCTGATTTTGAATGTGAACATTTATTTGCCTCTGAGTGGAGCTCTTGGGAAGCCACAAAGGACCGGGGTGGCAGAAATTCCACTGAGACAAGTGGGGAGAATGGTGATCAAATGGCACAACACATCAATGGTGTTGGAAAATAGTGAGAGTATGTGCCTCGAGAAATTAGAAATCAATAGTTGGTGACTTCTGAGTGCTAAATGAGGGCTCTTTAGAAAAGTGTCATTTCTGATCACCATTTTCCCATGTATGTCATTTGATGAAGCACACTGTTAAAATTCACAAACATTCTTCTAAAATGGAAACACAGTTTATCCTGAGTCTCCTCATTCCCCAGGGAAAGGTGAGTGTGTTATCTGCCCTTTTTGCAACCCAACAACACAGGACAATCAGCCACAATAGGGAGTCGAGTCAAAGCAGGAACTCAGTTTACTACTGTGAGCAACAGCTTATATATGTTTAGTGACATCCTGTGATGTGCGGGTACCTCCAGCCAATGAGAGGCAGCCAAACCCTCCCTCTGGCTGGAGAGGCATCTACCTAGATTTTGCTGTCTCATCCTCACTCAAACTCGAGCCAGGCTTTTTTCTGTCCTATAGGGCTCAAGGTACAGGTCCTGAGATAATTTTGGCTCAACAATCAATACCTTAGCATGATTCTTCTGTGCAGAACTTATGAGCCAAAAAGACAATTCTGGGTATGAAAAAAGGTAGAAAATTAGGCTTGAATCCCAGAGTAATATGCAACTTGCTCCAAACTTACTTCTGTCAGAATTTCCATAATGAGCTAAGAGGAGCAGTGCCACAACCTAGGAAATCTTCAAACTGCGATGAAGCCTGTAATTATGGCTTCATTCAAAGGGAAATGAGGAGTCTAAGGAAGTCCTGGGGTACTCAGGAGATGATATCAACATCTGGAGCTGAACATCTGGAGGGATATAAATTCTATGATTGTACAATCACACACTACCCCACTCAGCTCCCTGACATCCCTCATATGATGTGCAGTGATCAGCTTCGAATGCCTTTATCGTGTTGAATAAAGTTGGAAGGAAGATGAGTCCCCAGGAAGGTCTGGACTCTGCTATTCTATGCATTGCTTGTGTATTTCAGGATATTTCTCCAACTTCAAATGATATCTGGATTCCTTTCTCCTGAACCTTACAGAGTTGATCCTCCTCAACCCCCGAATCCTCAATTCTATTACCTACAAAACAGGTTAATAACAAGCCTTATATTTTGTCACTTTTAATATTGCCTGCAAGCAACAGACTATTATTATGAAATGAGGTGATTGTTTAAGGTAAACTTATGTTAAAGAAAGAAAAGAGGGAAAAAAAAGAAAAGAGACGGAGTAATTGATCCTCAGTGATCATCCACTAATCATCGTTTACAATGGTGAGGAAGATTAGTAGATAATCTGTCCATCTGTCTAACTGAAGTGATGGCTATTAACAAATGACAGTGATGATTATATTATAAATAGAAGGGGTTAAGGAGCAGAAAGCTGTTGTGGGGAGGGTTGGAAGGCATCATGGTGATATGTGGACAATAAAAGACAAGGGCCAATTCAAGAAGAGGAGAAACATGGGTAGGAAAAAAAAGCAAGCGTGTTGCATGAACACTGGATTCCCTGTTTTAGCTAGAGCACAAGGAGAGTAAAGGAAGACCGCATGGATGGACCAGCCCGGCAGGACTTCAGAGTATGTGAGCGTTGGGGAGAAAGGTGATACTTGCACTGTTGGAGAAGGGCATCCAGTGGAACATTTTGAGCAGTGATTAAAGAAATCAATGTGGTAACATATGCATGACTTAATCTGGACTACAAGGCTGTGCCTCAGTGCATATTTTTTTATATTCATGACTTGAGAAGTCATAAATTTTGGGGATGGTAAGCAGGGTCCAAATAAAAGCCATCATAAAGGCAGAGTTGAGAGGATCAAATGACCAATAGTTCAAAGCAAAGGCTGTAAGAAATCAAGATGACTTAGTGAGTTCAGGGTCAGAAACTGGAGGAATTGGTCAAAGAGATGGAAGAGCATGGGAAGGACTGGGTAGGTTATAAGGGAAAAACTGTTTTCATAGTTTTCAAAGGCAGGAAACACAAGTGCGGGACCAGTGTCTGGTGAGGGCTTTCATACTAGGTCATTGTCTTAGTCATGGTTTCTAGTGCTGTGATGAATCACCATAGCCAAAAGTAATTTGTGGAGAAAGGAGTTTATTTCACTTACAACCTCCATGCCACAGTCCATCACTAGGCAGCTAGGTCAAGAACTCAAATAGGGCAAGAACCCAAAGACATGAGTTGATGCAGAGACCATGGAGGAGTGCTACTTACTGGCTTGCTCCCCATGGCTTGCTCAACCTGATTTCTTATGAAACCCAGAACCACCAGCCCAGAGATGGCACCACCCACAATGGGCTGGACCCCCCAATATCAGTCACTAGTTAAGAAAATCCACTGCATTCTTATCTTCAGTTTTGTCTTATGGAAGTATTTACTCAACTGAGGTTATCTCCTCTCAGCTGATTTTAGTTTGTGTCAAATTGACATGAGAACTAGCCAGCACAGTCATGAAACGGTAGAACAGAAATCAAACTCAAGAAAAGATCAATAGAGGTGGGAGGAGAAAGGAAGGAAAGCAGAAAGGAAGGACAGACATCGAATTCCTGTTTTATAACTAACCAAGTCCCTTGTTCAAAGGGCCTTACTCATTCATAAAGTTTGTGTCCTTATCATAATACTGCTGCTTGGGAGATCTAGGCCAAGACTTTAGGGGTACTCTCAAGCCATAGCAATGAGCAAGGCAGACCTCAGAGTTATAATATTTTGAACCTGTGTAACCTACGCAAATAGAACTAGAAATAACATGATGAGCAGGAGAGTACAGGTGCGGGTGATGGACTCATAGTCACAATGCAGTCACAGTGCGGCCATGGGACCACATGGGAGAATCCCAGTTATACTCAAGTGAAAAATTCCTACTTGAATGAGATCGTGATGTGTGCCAGAGAACAACAGCCAGCAAAATGGGGACAACATAACAGAGATTAGACATATGCTTAGAAAATTAATAAGCAAACACATTGTTTTCTCTTGTAAAATGAGTGGGCCTATTTTCCAGCAAGTGAATCACCTTGTACATCTCCTAAGAACATACTGTCAGGTGATGTGGGAAGTCCTATAATCACATATTTTCCTCTTATAAAACAAACATCCACAGTTCCAATCAAAGGAGGAATCAAAGAATGGCACCCTGCCCAGGTCCCTGGAACTCTGTAAGCATGATCAAATCATGCTCTGACTTGACTCCCAGGTCCAGCCCCAGCTCACAGCACTGCCCCCAGCAGAAACTCTGTATTGAATGGATTAATTTGAACTGAGCTCACGACATACCCTTGGTGTGGTCTCCACTTTCTTTAACTTACCATCTGAAGACTGAACAGTTGATGATACCAAGTCTTCCTTTCTTGGTGAGATGAGTAAATATCCCCCTTTGACAATCCCGTTCTAGGGCCCCCTCCTGGTTCTAATTTATTACTTAGTCCCCATTCAGTCAGGGAAAGGGCCAAAACAGCCTTCAAGTGGGGCCTACAATATGGGAGCCAGAGTGGACAAACAGATGTTCTCTCTAAAAGTGTCTAATAACCAGAGATAAATGTGCAGAAACAGACCCTTCCTCTTAGCTCATCTCTGCGTATGCTGTTTCACATTAAGAGGTCACTGCAACTCCCTTTGGGGTGCTCCATTTGTTGGTGGGATGGCTGGGTGGTCACCAACAAACAACATTCCAGAGCCTCATAAAACGTTGGTGGAGCAGGTACATGTGTCTCCGTGAGCTGGGAGCCCTCTTCTTATCCTCCAAAATGGTTCCTGCCTCTTGGACCTGAGAGAAATTTCAGTGCTACTCAAATCAATGGACACTTAAGCTCTGGCCCTGTGTCCTTTTACTCCCTGGACTGACACTATCTAGTCCAGTCTTAGAGTAGAGGAATCATTCAAACCTCAGGGATGAACTGGTATCTGAGCTGCAGGTCTGTGGTCCCACCTTCGTCTGTTAACTTTGACTGGAGGTGTCAGATGTGCAACAGGAACACCAAGCCTCGCGGTATAGGGCCTGCTAGAGACACTAAACCAGACACTGTCCTGAAGGGGGCAGCTTTGTGAAGAATCCAGGTCCACAAATATCCCCCAGCACACCAAAGGGTCTTGTGGCTTCATGCCCTTCTCCTGCAGCAAAGTGGGCCCATCGAGAAGGGTACCAAGGTCCCCTCAGAGTAATAGATACCAAGATTACTTCAGAACACCCAAAGCCCTTGAATTAGAACTGGACTGGCTTGAGCAGAGTGGCATCACTAGGATGTTGATGTGATGCATTGGACCTTAAAGGAGGATCAGAGCACTGCCCCATAGCTCTGCTGAGCATATATTAAACAAGAAAAAAAAAGGATCAAAAAGTCAGTACTCCCCTCTCACTCAGGAAAAGAATATCCAGTGCTGAATTCAAATTTCAGCAGATTCATGAATTACATAACTTGCCTTTCTAACCCTCAGAGCGTGACAGAATAGGTTTGCTGGGAAATGAAGGTAGATGCCATTTGTTAGAGTAGTTGGGAAGAGTGTGCGAGATAACAACTGTCAGCTCTGGTACACAGAACAGAGATAAACCCACCGTGTCCCAGTGCGACAGTCAAAATGTGCAAGTCCAATTAGGATGACGCAGGTAAGTTGTACCACTGTGATATAGGAGGAAATGGCGAGTCTTGGAAGATGGAATAAAGTTAAAACTCCATGAGAACCAATGACTTTTGTTGTTGTATTTTTAAGTACAGTTTTAAACAGGAGATTAATAAACTGATGATCCAGGAAGGGTCACAGAAGAAAGGACAGTGACAGCTCACATTGGGTGGGAGGGACCCTTACTGCTGTGGCTGTATTCTGCTACTGAGGAGGTACCTGGCCTGTCTATTAGGCTACTAGATAAATTATACTAATGAACTGACTAATAAAATAGAAGGAATAAAAAAATATTTAAGTGCCCAGCATACACTAAGCACTAATGTCGCCTTTTCCTCTTCATGACTCCAGGGTTTTTTAGATGGACAAACTCCACTTCAAGGGGAAATTATTTTATGCCTTTGTTTGCATTTAGCAATCCTATTCTCTGGAACAGACATTATCCTAAACTTTCAGGTTCAAAAAGAAAATGTGCAAGTTCTTCCACGGGAGACTGGAGGTGACCTTCAACCTCAGGAGAGGTCCAGATGAGGACTCACAACAGTCCCGGGACTGCGGAAACAAAGGGAGCAAGAAGAAGTGTGTCACCCCTAGATGGCTGAGCTGGCTGTGATTTCTGAGTTTGCCACCTAAATAGCTGGAGCACCCTGGGAGATGTATGTCACCTTTGCTCCTCAAGCTAGCAAAATGTTAGCTGAAAGGATAATAATGTGTTCTAGATGAGCTGGCTGGATCTGAGTTCTCTTGGGCTATCTAAAGTCTTATACTTTCAAAACTGATTCCTCTCTGTGCCTCTAGGATAGTGGTTCACAACCTGTGGGTCATGATCCTTTTGGGGCTCACATGACAGGGATTGCCTAAGACTGTTGAAAAACACAGTTATTTACATTACAATTCATAATGGTAACAAAATTCCAGTTATGAAGTAGCAACAAAAATAAGTCTGTGGTTGGGGGGTCACCACAGCATGAGGAACAGTATTAAAGGGTTGCAACATCAGGAAAGTTGAGAATCGCTGCTCTAGGGAAACCCTACAATTCCCACAGAAAGCATCTTTTGGTCCTTGCATCTCACCTCTGACCATTGCTCAAGCTCACCTGGCTGTGTGCTACATTAATCTGTCACCCTGACCCATGCTGCTGCCCACACCAAACTGGATCTCTACCAGGACTCCCTCTAGGACATTGTTGGATGTCTCCTGTGTTTTACCCAACTGGACAGTGAAAGGCCTTGTAGCGGCTTCCTGATTGTTTACTGAAACAACCATTCCATCTACAGTTTCCTCCAGGATATCTCATTCAGCTCCAGTATGTGCTGTCTGGTCACTGAAATATTAGCTGTTCTATGAAACTGCTACAGTTTACATTTCCTCTCATTGGGGTTGGAGAATAGGAGTCTTAAGAAGCCAACTTAGTCCTAAGGAGAGATATTGTCCCTGTCCCATAAAGAAGCTGAGCCGGCTGTGGTTGCACAGAAAAGCACCTCTGATCCTTCCTTTATACCAACTGCAAGCCTATCCCTACCAGCCCTTCCTGCCTCTGACAACCTCTAGTCCCACCCTCCTGCCAGCTTCCTTCCCAGATCCCAGCCTTAGCCACCTCTACTTTTTTTGTCCTCAGGAGACACCTAGGTAGGGATTAGGGTTTTATAGAATTAGAATTGAATCCACTTCATAACTATATTTTTGCTACTGTTATGAATGGTAATATAAACATCTGATATTCAGGATATCTGATATGCAACTCCTATGAAAGGGTCGAAGGGTGGCAACCCACAGGTTGAGAACTGCTGCCTTAGATCAATTTACTCAGGGTGTTTTTAAATCCATGGTGTCTGATAATGCTGTGCTGCCTCCAATGGCTTAAGGCTAGCACCTTTGAGTAAATGTTTTCCATGCCAGCTGCTCTTTCCTGCCATGTGAGATTGTGTGTCAACTCTACCCCACCACCCTATCCCATACACATGCCCAGAGGCCTTGACCCACCAGCTCTTTTTCTCTGAGAGCAAAAGATGGGAAGTGAGGGTTTAAGATCTCCTCTTAGCCCTGGCTACAGCAAAGGCATACTGTTATGATGAGATGCACACACAGCCCCTACTCCCAGTAATGCCAGGCCCAGAGAACAACATGAATAGAGGACTTTCCAACTTTTAACTTCCCTCTCCTCCAGGTGTAACCAGCTCCTGAAGGCTCCTTGTAGGGAGCTTTAGGACCTGAGAAGAAAAATCCTGAAGAAATTTGACCTCCTAGAACCTTTATATCCTGAGATGATAGAGTTCTATAAACAGATCTTTCTGCCAGAAGCAGGTCTCTATGCCACCATAACAGGCTGTGTGGCCTTTGACCCCACAGCTTCTAGGTCAGTATCCTTAGGGCCTGACCAATATCGACATCCTGCAAATTGAGTTATTCTATGGTGTGCCCTGTAAGCAAATCCAAGGAATAAGGAATTGCCAAGTCTAAAAGTTGCTGTTCCCAAGTGCTGGCTGCCTGAGTCTGCAGAGCCATGTCCTCTTTAACATCTGGATGGATCCATTAAGCCTCATCCCACATACCCTTCTGATGTTCTCTGGTCAGTCCTACAACATGCCTGTCCCTGTGAGCCATCTGTTCCCATCTCTATATAACTTTCTTCCCATTCTCCTCCAACTTGCCCATAGCTCCCCAGATCCAATCTTTCCTACCAAGAATCAGAACCCTGCAAATGGAGGTTTCTTTGTCCCACCTTGTCCTGTAGCTGTCTCCAAATAATCACTCAGAGGCTTATACTAATTATTAATGCTTGACCAACACATCAGGCTTATTGCTAGCTAACTCTTACCTTTAAATTAACCCATTTTTATTAAGGTATATATTGTCATGTGGCTCGTGGCTTTACCTGTGGTCTAGTACAACTTGTTCTGGCAACTGGCTGGCATCTGCTCCGACTCTGTCCCTTCTCACCTAAGTTCTCAGTTTGATTGTTCTGCCAAACCTTATCCTGTCTGGCTATTGGTCAAGCAGCTTTTATTATTAACCAGTCAGAGGAATACATATTCACAGCACACAGAAGGATCATCCACAGCAGGAACCTCTAAATTGTGGGATGCTTTGAAATCTGTGGCCATGGCATCTGCATATGGGCTGTGCATGATGCATTAGTAGAGCCTCACATCCTATAGTCCACAGTGAAACTGTAACCCTTCAGAAAAATCAAAGCTAAGCCAGGTGGTGGTGGCACATACCTTTAATCCCAGCACTATAGGAGGCAGAGGTAGGTGGATATCTGTGAGTCTGAGGCCAGCTTGGTTTCCAGATTGAGTTCTAGTACAGCCAAGGCTATACAGAGAAACCTTGTCTAGAAAAAAAAATCTTTCTCATTTTAAAAATAAAATTAGAACAAAGTTTCATCCTACCCTAATTTTTACAGATTCCATTTAACAAGATTTTCAAGCCATTTTCCTGGAATAAGGAGTCTATCCATCCTGGACACATGTCTTCTCCCAAAAACAGAGATGAGAGTTTTGCATAAAGAGAGATCAATAAAGCCTGTAGCTTTTTGAGAGAGAGGCCTTGCAGATACCAAGTCCCACACTGTGCCTAGTGGGTGTGTCTAACTTGTGGCCACAGGCTGCATGTAGGACCTAGGGTAGCTATGAATACAGCCCAAGGCAAAAGCACAAACCTACTTAAAACATTACATGATTTTCTTTTTGTAGCTCAGTTGTGCAGTTCTTGACTATGAACTTTGTAAATGACAACAAGCAAGGTCAAATTGTTAGGTACTCCTGGGCCCCAAAGGAAGAAATGAGGTGAGACTCTCAGGGGCCAGGGCTTACAGACAATCACTGCATTGTGACCTGACTTTATTTCTGCTCCACCACATCTTCAGTAGATCCTGGAAAACACAGGTGGCTGAAATCAGAGAGTCCTTGAAACTTACAAATATGGGACAACTTGATGGGAAATCAGTCGTCCTTTAAAGCAAAGTTTACTCTTGTCCTATGAACCCCTCTGGAGAAAATATATCTTCCATGCAGATTTCAGGGATTTGGGGAGCTTTTATAAAGCTCTTTAGTACCAGGTCTGCTGAGGCAGTTCAGGAAAAGTATTCAACGAGTACACTCAATAGCAAAAGGGACCTGTTCCTGATGTCACAGACATACCTCTAGTCCATGAAATAGTCAGAAAAACTAGGCAAGTTCCTCCACTTGGGTGCACAGTGTATTTTCCTCACCGGGCCTGCATGAAGAGTGGAGCAGGTGATATCTCTGTCAATCCTCTGACCCATGCCTTGGGCAAGGCTTCCCTAAGGAGTCAGTCCACGATCCCAGTTTCACTCTTCCCTCCAGGGCAAACTTCGCTTGCCCTTAGTCACATACCATCGTGCTACCTAATCTTGGGTTTCATTCCCTCCCTTCCCTACCAGGAATGCCTTCTCCGGGTCATCTCAAGTCCTGCCTCCTCCTAAAAGCCTTCCAAGAACGTCGAACCCTCTCCTGAGCTCACTCCTTTGACTGTTTGCCCAATGGTTCATCTCCGTTTTCTCACCTCTTTAGGGTAGGGCATCCCTCACACAACCTGGCGTTCCACAGGACTCAGGATGGGAAGAAGGGTCCTGGACCATGCTCCATCTGTTGTGTAAACAGGCGTTACTGTTTTCTCTGCAGAAGGAGATGCTCCATCCCTAGAGACTGCAATTTTGTGGACCTATGGACTCAACCAGATGTTCTTGTTAGCGTCGTCTCTCCAACCCGAGAAGGGTGTGGCCAGGCTGGAAAGGTAAATCAAACTGTAAAGGAACCTGGACTTTGAGGATGGGAGTGGGGACCCAATGGTCCTGAGTGCTAACCTCAGTTTTGCCTCAGTAGTACCCTGTCACACTATCTGCTGCTGGCATTGTACACCCACAGCCTCACACACTTCCTGGCTCATTGCAGAAGCTATGAAAAAGTCTAAGTGTGCAGATTAGGGTGGGCTGTCTAAACTCTTCAATGCCAGATGATTCTAGCCCCACACAGACCCTGACAAGTGGGGTTCTGTCCCCAGGAACCAGCAGCTCAGCACTTGCGCGATACAGCCCTTGGTACTTTCTTACTCCTCCTTGTAGAAACTTTCCCCTGCTCGACAGAGCACACACTTCCTGTCAGTTTTTATTTTTGTGATGTCTTGCTTACGAGCGGGGCATTCTGTTCTTGGAATTTCTTGTTAAAATGTTTCATTTAATTAAGTTTTTACAGCCAGATCTGCTTTCTGTCTGCTAGATGGTAGGAGCCAGGGTAGTGCTACCCTCTGCTCTCTGGGAGGCCAGGTCACTGAAACTCTTAGGAGATCCAAGCCCAGGCTCTCAGGCTGCATTCCAAGGCTTCCAGCTTTCCACCTCGAAAGGGCTGGGTGTGTCCAAGTCTGGATCGCCATCACAGGCCCCACTAGAGGGCCACCAGAATATTGCCTAAGTACTCTCTGTTAGGGTTCTTTTTCTGTCTGGAGGCAACCTGTGTCTAAACCCTAAGGTTTATGCAGAAACAGTGTGCTATGGACAGTCATAGGTGCCTCTAGGGAACTCTGAGCAGCAGCACCATTCTTCCCCATCCTTGACCCCCCTCTTTCCTGTGTTGTTTTTTCACCCTATTGCTAGCTCATCTTTTAGGCTATGCCAACATTGCACTTACCCTCCTCCCCTAGGACAGAATGCCACGTCCTCTGTCCACCTTCCACTGTGAATACGACTCTTGCCATCCCCCATTCCATCTCTTTCCCAGTGCCGTCCTTTGTGCACACCTGGACCCCCGTGGAGCTCTACCTTCTCCTACACAGGCTGGAGGTGTCCCTGAGGTGCTGAACAGGATGAGGGTGGCTGCTTTTTCCCAAGGCAGAGGACTGGCCCCAGGTGGGGTGGTTTTGAAAGGTGGTCTCTTCAGGGATGGGGCTGCCATCTTTGCCGTACAACCAACCAGTCAGACTCCCCTCTCTGTGTCCCACTGCAAAGCCCAGAGCCAGGATGGCCCAGGATGAACAAAAGCCAGGTCGCCCCTAGGTTCCCACCAGTTTATACAACCTGGGTGCAGCTGTCCCCTAATCTATCACAGGGTTGCAATGGAGGCTGATATCTGCTTTTCGGCTCCCCTTCATCCCAAGCAGGTGGCTTCCTGACCCCACCCAATACCTGGCCTTAGGGAAGCACCGGATAATTCTGGGCTCCTTGTGATGTTGCTAAGATGCTGCCTGCCACCTGTCAGGAATGTGCAGCTAGGGATGTAGCAGGACGCGCTGTTTTCCCACACTTGTGTCTTAAAAGGTTACAGGCCGTGGGTGCCTAATAGGCAGAACATTAGATCACTTGTCTCATTTAGAACAATAATCCGTTTTGCTAGGGGTCAGGTTGACACAAAGAATCTGTCCAGACCAGGTCTCTTGATGGGACTTAGCCCTCCCCTCAAACTAATGAAATTTTCAACTCGTGGATACTTGAGTTAATAAAGTGTGCCACACATCTGCCCGGGCTGCGGGCAGAAAAAAAAAGCCCCAAGGTTCAATTTTGAGATCACTGACATAGTATTTGAGTGGTCTCCCACTGGCGCCTGGTGGGACACCAAATTAAGGAAAGTCGCACAATGACTGTGTGAGGAAAAAAAACATGAGTATATACACATAGAGGCCAGGGACCTCCTAGAGGAGGGTGAGAGAGGGGAGGCCTTGGAATTATAGGAGGGGGGTTGATGGGGTGCTACTGCTGAGGTTTCACGCCAGTGGCCTACAGGTAATGAATTATTTTAAAAGGAAATTGGCACCAGTGTGATCTTAGGTCAAAAAGTAAAAAGAACATGGTTTCTATGGGTGCTGAATTAACTGCAAACATCTAATATGAATGCCTGTGAACCAAACATAAAGCTGGAGGTGGCAGCCCCCAGAGAGGTGACTTCCAAGCCACAAAGACCCCTGAGACTCCAGCTCTTCTTCCCTCCCCTTGCCACTGCTCACCTCCCCACAGAGGGCATTGTGTTGGCCTCAGGCTTGCTCACAGACGAGAAGAGCCCATTGCCTGCTGGGATATGAACTAGTCACCAGCTAAGAATTGAACTTAAAATTCTTTCCTGTATGTAAAGCCCAATGGGACTCCTCTCCTAGACACTATAAAACGCTGAGCATTGGGGAAAGGGTGGATCTGAATGTTCTGTGGGCTAGCCTGGAGAAAGACATGGAACCCTCCCAATGCCAATGGCCTGTAACCCAGGAAATTATCCAAGACTAGGCCAGGGATCTTGCCTCTCTGGAAGTTAAAACATAATAGGCCTTAACTAGGGCTGTGCCTTCCTCCTGGCTCATGCAAGCATCTCCCGCAGGCACACAATATGGGAGGTCACAGGGCTGCAGGTGGAATACCAGGGGAAAAGAGCAGTCACCCACAGTGCAGTGCCACTAAATAGCCACGAGGGGTCTCTCAACGCAATTTTAGATACCAAGTCTAGAGATCTCAGAGGTTGGGGGAAGGCCAGACCACCTCCAGCGAGCTTGGCTGGCCCTTCTGCCTGAGGTGTGCTCAGCTGTGATACTCCAGCAGGGTGGGAGATACCTAGCTGCTTGTCTTTAGTTCTCCTGTTACCAATTCCATTTACCTTCAGCATCCCTTCTCCATAGTGTGGACAGAGGGACTGGGAGAGCTGAAAACATTTAGATAAATGACCCAGGTAAACTCTGCGCGTGCCCGTATGAGGACACTCTTTGACCAAAGCTCCATCACTGTTTAGCCACCAGTGCTGCTGACACATAAGGACACGAGCTCACAAATGGCTGACCAGGTTTTGCTAGTAGCTCTCAGCAACTTACTTCGTTTGCCCAGTGACATGTCACCTCTTTACCCCTACAAAACTCCCAACACTATTCTCCTCTGGTAGACTCTCTCTCACCCTACCCCTCCCCTACCAGAAGTCTCTCTTCTCTTGGCTGTGGGTCCTCTCTCCTTCTGCTGGCACAGCTTGGGAACTCCCATAGCCAGAGCTTGGCTTCACAAACCTTGATCCTTGATCCTTCTGTAGCTAGTGATGGGAGCCCAGGCCTCTCCAGCAGGGCTAATCAAAGCTGTATCAATGAAACTGGGCAAAGTTGGTTCCAGCCACAGATCATCGGTGATCCCAGGACCTCATCCTAGAGTACCCAGATATGTTCTTCTTATGGGAGCCCTTTCTCACGGGGAATTCTAGAAGGCAAAGGGGAGAGGCAGGGCAAAGCAGACTGTCCCCACAAGGGTCCCCTTGATTAATGATGTTCCCAACATTCCCTTGAGGTTCTCTAAGCAACTGTGCATGGCTGCCTTGGAATGTGGCATCAGCTGCCCTTTGGGAGCCCCGACTGGCCCCTCCTCAAAGCTCCAGAGCCTCCCTCTGCCTACATCAATGCCTCTGCTCTCATTTTCCCAGCGTTCTGCCTAAATCTCACCAAAGGGGTGAGAAGAAGGGGCTTTGTGCTCTGTCCCGTCCTCCACCTGAGGCTCAGAAAACACTGGCCCCAGACCCCTCCTCTGAGTTCTAATTCCTCTCCTTCCTGTGAGGGGCATGGCCTGGCAGCTTCCAAATGTTTGGTGTTTCTCATTTCTCCATATGGAAAAATGGGGAGGTCCCTGGACGCAGGGCAAAGTCTTGTTGTGCAAAGTGTGAACGTTAACATGTGCTGCTTGCTTAGGTATTTGACAGACTGTAAACATCCTGAAAGTTTTGCTATCATCTCTGGCTCCTCCTCCAAAAACACACTCTGCAGAGTAGCAAGCAAATAACTCGCCAGCCTCCAGCTCTCCCACCATCCCTAAAAGCAGCAACTGGCTTCTGTGATATTTGGTACCTGGGTTCTGATAGGCCTTGTCAAAATGGAATTTCTGCTTGTGCCACTAAAACCCAGAATCAACAGAGGCCTTACAATGTGAGGAGGATCTTCTTGGGTAATAGAGCAAGCTTACTTGGCACACATAGGCAAGCCCAAGAAGGCCTGAGGTCGGTCCTGTCATACCTCTCCAGACCACAGCAATCCCTTCCATGAAATGACAGAGATAGCCCAATGGTCTATTAAAGGCTTTCAGGTTCTGACAGTCTAGAGAGTGCTCCAACCTATGTCATGGGCTCCAACCAATGCCATTGAAAAAATAACAACAGGTCTCATCTATAGATCACCTGGTATGGACAGTGGTCATGATGCTACAATAAACCAAAAGGGACATAGTGTGACCTGTATTGTACAGATGGAGAAACTGAGACTTGTGGGGGTAGGGGTATTAAATAACTTTGCTTTGGTGGTTTATTTGTTTACAGCAAGCTAGGCATAAAACCTGGATCTGTATTACGTCCATAACTATTCATGGAAACACACTGTGTTATTTTCATAATGAACATAACGACGTCAGACTTACAAAATGTGCACCTGGCCACTCCAATTGTGTCAGTCTTTGAAGGGAAAACCAAGCCCACCTTGGTCAGAACTTCCCTAATTACTCACTTAAGTATATCCTCAGTAACATCCGAATCAGTGTTCAGTACACAGAAGGCTACCAGCCACCTAAATGTTGAAATATTTTAGCTGCTGCCCCAGACTCCCAAAAGCTCCCCAGCACCTGTCACTCTGACCCCTCCCATGGGACCTTTTAAAATTTCCAATGACCCCTAGTGATTACTTACAGTGTCTGCTCTGATGCCTTGGTGCCCCTGGGAGGCTAGGTGTTAAATAGCCTAAGCATCGCCTCTTGACATGATAACCAAAGCAGAAACCAAACACAGGCATGGAGGTACACATTTCACATTGGCACCTGCCCTATGCATTCACATGGAGGACACAAAAATGTAGACTGTTTAAATACAACTTCTCTCTCTCTCTCTCTCTCTCTCTCTCTCTCTCTCTCTCTCTCTCTCTCTCTCTCACACACACACACACACACACACACACACACACATGCTTCATGTATATGAGAAGAACAGATTATCTCACAAATTCACACCTTTAGTCTCTCACCCCACGCTTCCTCCCAAGTAGTTTAAAACACCATGTATTAGTTACTTTGTTGTGACCAAATACAGGAAGCAATTTAAGGGAGGGAGGGTTTCTTTTAGCTTCCAGGCTGAGTGATACAGTCGGTTGTATCACAGAAAGCAAGGTGGTGGCAAGAGCTGGAGGTCCTGACCACATTGTGTCCACAGTCAGGAGCTGGAGGTCCTGGCCACATTGTGTCCACAGTCAGGAGCTGGAGGTACTGGCTACATTGTGTCCACAGTCAGGAGCTGGAGGTACTGGCTACATTGTGTCCACAGTCAGGAAGCAGGGAAGGATGAAGGCAGGTGAGCAGCGGGCTTCCTCCTGCCATTCTTTATACTCAGTCCAAAAGCAGCCTGTATGATGGTGTCCCCCCCCCACACACACACACTCTGCTCGGTTAGACCTCTCAGGAAATATCCTTATACATATATCCAATGGTATACTTATTAAACCCTAATATTTTTTAAATTGATCTGGTTTTTTAAGACTGATTTTCACTATGTAGCCTGACTGGCCTGGAGCTTGAGATGTAGCCAGGCTGGCCTCAGAATTGTGGCGATCTTCCTACCTCTGCCTCCTGAGCATTGGGATTCCAGCTACATGCCACTGTACCCAGGTGCCTAGGTGTGTATTAGTCCAGTCATGCTGAAAGTGAAAATTAAGTGAAAGTTGAAAATATATCTTTACACACCCCATGCAGTCTCACAGTGAGGCTCTGGCTCCTGAATTTCATTCCACTCTCTGACACCCTCTTACCCAGTCCGTGGAAAGCAAGGGCTGTGATACCCAATCCCTGGAGGTGGCCAGGATGCAGCAACCATAGCCAAAGGACTGGTCCTCGAGAAAGAGAGCCAACAGAAAGGCCTGTTCTCTGGCTAGAGTGACCTACATGGGATGTTACCTATTCTCTGGCGTTTATCAAGCACGAGGCTCTCAAACACAGGCATCGATGCAGTGGTTCTTCAAGTGTTCTTAACCACGGTGCCATCTCTACTTACTATGGAGACCAGGTTCCAGGCCAGTCCAGGCTAAATAGAGAGACCTTTTCAAAAGATAAACAAAAAGGACAGCTTTCTAGTCTATACTCGGCCACAAACTATATATGTAACCTTCAGCAAGACCCCTCCCCCTCCACCCTCCCCATTTCTCAGTTGACCACCCACTCCCCAAACACTTTGAAACCACTCACTGCATGCTGGCTCCTACTTAGCCTATGTGTCCCTGTTCATGACAGACATCACTAGTTGATCACTGTGCACTTTGCTTCAGATCCTTCACTTAGCTCCATGGGCACCCATCAAAATTCCCTGTCTCTGGGAATCAAATCATAGAGAAACTGGCATCCTTGGTGTCTGGGGAGATGGCTTTGTGGGCAAAGAGCTTACCGTGAAAGCGTGAGAACCTGAGGTAAGATTTTCAGCATTCATGTAAAAGTCAGGCACAACGGCATGCACCTGTCACCCAGTATTGGGAGGTAGAGAGACAGCAAATCCTGGAGAACTGGTGGTCGGTTCGTATCACTGAAAGGGAAAGCTCCAGATTCAGTAAAAAAAAACCCTGTCTTGAAAAACTAAAGTAGATAGTTGAAGAAAAGCATACCCAGTGTGTATCGCTGGCCTGTAAACGCACGTGCATAGGTGTGTACAAGTGCAAATACAGAGAGAAAGAGACAGACAGACAGACAGAGAGAGACAGACAGAAAGACAGAGGGAGAGACAAAGAGAGACAGCATCTTCAGCCTGAACAGGCAAGAGTCAGCAGAGAAGACAGATCAGGCACCATAGCCACAGAAGGAAGCATGAGAGTCACCATTGCTTAGGGACTCAGCAAGATTCTGGCATGGGAAGAACCAGGTTTGCTGTTTGGCCCTGATACAGGAATTCACCCATTCAAAGAGGGATATACTGCCTGCATGAGAGAAAGAAAATGAGCGGAATTCAAGTGAATGTCCAGAGCCAGTTTAAAGCTTTAGTTCTGGCCAAACCGAGCACCAGCAGCAAACTCCTGTCCACACAAGGACCTGTTTGGTCACTTTTGCAGGCTGCCCCGGAGCCCCTGCAGTTCCCAGAGATGCTCCACATTCCACTAGTTAATTGGTTTGTTCCTCCTACAAGGGAATGTGCAGAGAGCACATGACAGTTGCATTATTCTCCACCCTCTTTCAAATGCTATCAATTCCTGGGCTGACCGCTGACTGAGATTCTCAGATCCTGCGTGTTTCTTGGGGCCATTGAAAGGGCGGTGGATGCGCCTATCAAAAATGAACATGTAAAATGTCTGCAACTTGGGTTGCAACCAAGCCATGGCTCAAATTTCCTCCTCTGGCTAAATTTTCAGAGACAAAAAAAGAAAAAGAAAAAGCACACACACAAAAGATGTGGCTGTGGTGGCTTTGCCTCTGATAACTAGACCACTCTTGGTAGCTGAGCAAACAAGGTGGTTGGCTGGAAATTCAATGTTCTTTGGCTGACATCTCCAATATATGACAGCGTCTTCCCTGATACCATTTAAAGCAGGCAACTGGCAGCTTCCCTGCCTTTCTATGCCACTAACTGCCAACCTGTGCTGAACACAGAGCAGAATGCAGAGGTAGCACCAGTAAAGCCACGCTTGCTGAGTACATACTTGGCCTCCGGTGACAAAATTGTTTGCACACTTTTTTTTCCCTCTCATTTAACCTTTACTCTGAAGGTGGTATTATAATTATCTCCATCAGACAGCTGAGACTAAGGCTTTGTGAGGTTAAGCTAGTTAGCCAAAGAGACACAGTTAGCAAATCACAATGTGGGAATGTCGGCTTACGTATGACGATAAGAGTTGTGAGTCAGAGGGATGAGCTTCTCAGAGAGAAATCAGCTTCATGGGGTGGAAAGCTCTGTTCCTGTTCCTATGGAACAGAAGGAGTCACTTCGCAGCCCCTGCTCCGCCATCTCTGAGCAGCTGTTTCTTTGTCCATTCAGGTTGCCCCAACAGCATGTCTTTGACTAAGTACTTTATTAACAACAGAAATGTCTTGCCCATGGTTTTGTGGGATTGAATTCCAAGATCTAGCTCATTCAGCGAGGGTCACTCACATGCACAGCACCTTCTGCTTATCCCTCAAGTGGTAGATGGGGCCAACAAGCTCCCTTGCAGTCCTCTTATGAAGCCAGGCTCACGAAAGAGCCATTGTAGCCTAATGATTTTCCAGTGCCCCATCTCTTAATTGCTTCACTTTAGGGGTTACATGTCAACATATGAGTGTTGGAAGGAATACAAATGACATTTCGCTGTCATTTATCTGAGTCCCAAAGGTGAGAAGTCACACATTGGGTTTCAACCAGCACAATCTCCTGGGAGCAGCTTTCATTCTTCTTGGTCCCCTCTACACAGGCTAACATCCAATAAGGCAGAAATTCCAAAACTCTGTCCCACTGGCCCCACTAATGAATAAATATCACCACATTATTGAACCATGATGGATGTTTTCTATGTTTTTAGTACTCTCCACCTGCCAGGAGCTTCTGGATTCAACAGTTTGAAGTACAAGTCAGTGTCCCTCAGATAGAAACCAAGCCTGTAGCTTCCTGACCTGCACCCGATCCCAGATAGACAGGTTCTGGCCTCTCATCTGTCAGCACAGGGAGTCGATAGATCAACTAGGCTACTTCTCTTTCTCAGGATGAAAAGCAGGTGAGTGAGGGTAACCTACAACCAGTGCATCCTCCGTGTTAGATCTCCCAGGAAGAGCCAAGTTCAGCACTGAGAGTTAACACAAGTCTATTGAGTGCTGATCTTAGTGTCATGTCAACATTGTTTGGAAATTTGGAAAGATGGGATGATAGTATAGTTGGTATCGGTGGTAGTGGGGACAATGAGGAAACTGGCAAGAAATAAGCATTCAGAACCTGAAGACTGACCTCCTGCCGAGCGCACCAGGAAGATGGTAGCTAAGTCATGCAGAGAGGTTTTTAGTTTGCTGGTCTTACTGCTCTTGCCTAATTCCCAGAAACTTCCTGAATGAAATCAGGCTTGAAATGAGGAGTTCTCATCCAGAGCAGCCCCTCAGGAGAAAACCTGAACTCTGAAATGCACTATGGTAGGAAATGGCAAAGTTCCTTTTAACATTCTACCTAAAAGAGGAAAATAAGAATGATGGCTGCTCTTGATTTTTCTGTGGCTGCTGACCTTCACAGGAGGTCAAGTGACATTCACAGGTCAGCTGACAGTCACCAGAGTTCAGGTGACCTTCGCTTTTGCTCAGCCAACATTCACAGAAAGTCAACTGATACTGATGGCTTTAGATGAGGCTGGGGGGTGGGATCTGCACAGAATTTGCCACTCTCAGTTCTCTATAGGTCTCTACGACCTTTGGAAGGTTATTTTTTAGCTGGGGAGATCTATATCAAAGACCTACTATCCCTAACAAGTGACGGCAAGCCACACAAGTCCCTAAGATAGACCATGATAGTGTGTCCCAACACAGGAACATTTGTACCATGTTCCATTCCAATTTCCAAACATTTATCTCTGCTTTTGAAGCAAGGAATATCTGCTGATGGCATGGAAATTATGCAAGGATGGAACTTCTACCTTGTCCTGGCTCTGAAATCTCTCTGTTCAAAACTGGGAGCATTTAATTGTGATTTTTTTTTACAGGATGCTGTTTTATACATTCCGTGGAGGGCTTCCATCAAATCAGACAGATAACATCAGCATTCAATTTCATGTCTTTCTTGAAGGTATAGGAAATGAAATTATACCATCTTCATAATTCAACATCCAAGAGGAAGCAATCTTTAATAGCCCACTATAATTTGGCACTGCCTACCCAACCCTAGTTCCTTCCCATTCCTAAATCAGGGCCCTATACTAAACCCACTCACTTCTCAGACCTGAAAACCTACTTTACTTCTCAATTTAGGTTGTGCTTCTAGCCATCCTCCAAACCTCAGCTTTGGTGACCTCTTTTCCTCCTCACGTCGGCTCCTTCTCTTCATTAATCTATGACTTCCATATACACATATGAGGTGACTCTTGGCCACCACACAATAATTATCTAAAACAGTTTTATATCCTAGATTTTAGCAAGGGCTGCAGAGTTTATGGCAAAGATGGCAGCTGCAAGAACTCAGCACAGACAAGATCAAATGGCCATGCTGTAGTTTGTTAAATGAATGTGTCTTAATCAGTGTTGTTAATGTGGCCAGGAAGAGAACTCTCCTTGTCCTGGCTCTGGTGTAAGTCAGAATGGAGATGTGTTAGAAGGCAGCAAAGCATTTGCTAGCATCAAAGCCATAAGGAGAGCCAGAACTCCAAGAAACACACCCAGAAAGAAGACACCCCCAAACCAATGAAAATGTTCTCGTCTGCTTTTCTCTCCCTCTTTCCTTGTGGTCTCTTGCCTTTGATTCTCTACAAGTGCCTGGGGAAACTGTAGTCAACCAGAAATAGTGCTTGAACCCTTAGCAATATAGGCTGCACTTGAGTTATTGGTTTCCTATGTGCTAAGCCCATTGTCAAAGCACCAACCACAAAGTGTGGATTCAGCAGATAGGGAAGAGACTGACTACTTGATGACTGGGCCATTGCTAAGGTATCAGGCCATATCCAAGGACACCAGAGAAATAAGGACAAGCAGGAAGGAAAGAGAAAAACGTATCCATCACCACTAATGCATGTGTGTGTGTGCGCACACACACGCACACACGTGTGCACATGCATGCACATGCAGGGCCTCCCCCGTATAACCTAGGCTGCATTCAATCCTGTGAACCTCTTGCCTCAGCTACCCAAGTGCTGAGATTACTAGTATGGACTACCATGCCAGGCTCCTAAAGTATCTATTTCAACTCCTTCTTCCAGAAGAAACTCAGGGTCCAGAGGAGCAGTGAGAGTTTCAAATATCCCTCCATTGTCAGGGGCTGAGCAAGGCAGATCCCACCTGCCATCACTTCTCATCAGAGAGCAATAGTGGAAGCCATCATTGGTGGCCATACATTGAGTCCCAGAACCAGAACTGTTTGCTCACCCAAGAAATCATAAGCTTGGTATTTGAATTTTTCATGGTGAAATTTCTTACCTTGATGGTTGACTCAAGAGGTGGGTGGTCTGAGGATAAGAGGTGAAGATGTAAAGGATGTGGGAAGTTTCCAGGGTAGCATCTCAGTAAGGACAGCCTCAGCATGTGTAATTGCACACTCCCTATGGGCAGAGAACACAGGGGGAGACACAATCTGAAAGCATTTGACAAGTTTTTCATTTGGTCTGGAACAATGGTCCCTGTACTAGGGTCCCCACGTCTTTATCATGCCCAGAGTGACTCCAAGGAGCTCTGTGAAGCTTTCTGTACACTGAGCAAGGCCCATAACCTTAATACATCTGATTTCATATGAACTTTAAATGCTTTTTAACACATATAAATGCTAGCATGATTAAAGATACAAATTTACTTCAAGATTTTCTCAAATTCACAGTAACATTTAGTTATTAAGTAATTTTTTTTCAAACACTCATTTGAAAGGTCCTTGAACTATTCTGCAGAGCTTCGGAAATTTTTTGACATTAAAAATGAATCCTTATAATCTCTCAAACACTGGCATTCTTCTCAGATTTCACTTTCCTGAGTGACTTTAGGGACTTCAAAAGGTTGGAAGCAAACCCTTAATGCTAACAAAAGCACGGGGGACACCTGTGGTCAATTGCAAAAATTGCCACAATTCTTTGCAGCTTCTACCATTAAGAGGTGGACTCTATTTCTTGACCTTGTGGTTTGGTTTAAATAATGGAATGCAGAGATCAGAATGTTACATGAGCCCCAACATCGAGCCTCAAGCATCTTTGCATGCTTCTACATGCCTCTTGGGATTAGGCCATCACTGTCACGGGCTAAAATCTAGACTCTGCAGATTGCAGATTACATGGGTCAGAGATGAGTCATTTCCTCGAGCCCTTTTCAGCCAAACAGCCTCCAGTCCACCCAGTAGCTGACCACAGACGGGTGAAGTCGTCTAACCAAAAGTAGCCAAACCTGGCTGACCCAGGTGATCCCAGTCCCAAATCTCACCTATAGAATCGTGAATTCAATAGATAGCTGTTGCTTCTATTCTTCCTTAAATAAAAGTGCCTTTATCATTGATATGTGAAAACCTTTAGTCCACCTTGTCCTGTGTTTCTCTTCCAGACACATAAGAGTACTCCTCAGTGTATACAGAAACTGTTGCCACCATTTAAAAAGAAAATGTAAGCAAAACTATTATTAACCATAAGATGCTGATAAAATCCAATACCTCAATATTCCTCAAAATCTTTGAAACTCCTGAGAGAGCAGCTTATGAAGCTCTGTCACCATCTGGAAACATTGTATTCTTGAGTTTAGGTAACCATAACCATCTAAGGCAGAGTCTCCACCCTCGATAAGCGGAGGACACCTGAGATTTGAGAATAGACAACACAACTCACATAGTAGACATCTCCTCCCTGCCCACTGTGTAAAAGCCTCAAAGCTGCATATGAGCTAATTACACTGGAACCACTGCTTCGGCACAGAGACCTTCAACCCCTCTCTCTCCCTCTCTCTCAGGTAAATTGTTTGGCCTGACTGGTTTGATTATCTTAGATCCCTTATTGGGATTTCCCTTTCCATTCTTATAGCTCAAAATTGAGATGGTACCATTGGGCATACCTCAGATCATCCCAAAGATGTCACAGCCCCTAATACAACTGTGAATAAAGTATTTAGGGCAGGGTCACCTGAGCATGGGGGGTGGGGTTCTCAGGCTCTGGAGGGAGCCCGGGTCAACACAGTACATTTGAATTCTCCTACCACATTGGTAAGAAATGCCTGTAAGAGGATAGTTGTGTGCCCACTTTATTCATGGGGCCAGATCATTCCTGATAAGCTTTGGGTCAGGGCAGGGGGAAGAAACTGGAAGACAGCCCTCCTAGGAGAAGGCAAAGCAAAACGTCACTCTACAGTTGTCAGCCTCCAAGCTGTGGCTTATTCTAGTACCATCTTTTCTAACGGTTCCAAAGACCATGTTTGCCTCGTGATGCCACAGTTCATTCAATAAAACTTTGAGTGTGGAACCCATAATAGTGAGGGAGAGGATGTCAACTGAAGGTAGAAATGGGGTTTACTGTAGTGTAAAATTCAAACAGCTCTAGATAAACCAGCTTCCCAAATCAGGTTCCCAGCTCACTTCACCTGTTCATCCCCAGGAAGACCTGACCTCTTCCTGATGCAGAACACAAAGAAAGGAAGAAAAGAAGAAAACTAGAAACCTGGAGTGCTGGCTTTGTCATCCTCGGGGTACTGAGCTTGAGTCATAAGAAGAAGTTTTTCATGTCCAACGCACTTCCCATGACAACCAAATACTCGACAGAGATTTTAATCATTCTCACAGCAACATGGGCAGTTCACTCCCAGGAAGGAATGAGCATCTGTGGTCAAAGGAGAATCCCCGTGTTATCAATAACTGTGGCTATCTGCATCAGTTCAGTGCCACATGACCACACAGGCTAAGTGTGCCTGGGGCTATACTTGGTGCTGCCTTGTTCTACTCTCTGTAGCATGAATATAGATGTCCTCCAACATTCCTTACCACAAGGTGGCCAAGGAGTACTCCTAAAGACTTGCTAAATTGACCACCTCCTTGGTGAGGGACAATTCTGTATCCTGTCAATCATGTTTTAAATAAATGCTGATTGGCCAGGCAGGGAGTATAGGCGGGAAAACCAGACAGGAAGTAGAGGTGAGAACAGGAGATTTGGGAATCAGGAAGCTTCCCTGGCATTCCTGCGCAGTCCATCTACGAAGCAGGATGTAAGCTGCTCGCTGAGAAAAGGTACCGGCCATGTGGCTTACATGGATGGGAACAATGGGTTAATATAAGTTACGGGAGCTGGTAGGAAGACTGAGCTAATGGGCCAATCAGTGTATAACTTGATGTAGACTCTCTCTGTGATTTTCTTTGGGGCTTGCTGTCTGCGGGGTGCTGGGCGGGACAGAAACCCCAATGAGCCAGCCCTCATGTTACACCTCCTGGTCCAGAATCTTCAGAGTCTGGATTGCTTTAAGCTATGATAAGAGATTTTTCTAGAACAAGCAACTCTGTATGCAGCCCTGGATGGATGCTTTTTTCATAAGGAAGAAAGTCATCATCACAATCACCATCATCATCATCACCACCACCACCATCACCATCCTCACAAGCACATACTGATCCTGAATGCCTAGCAATATTAACTCGTGTGCATTCATAGCAACTATATGGGTCAGATATCATCAGTATGGTCACTTCACAAATTAGAAAGCCAAAACACAAAAGATGGGGTCACTGACTCGGGTCATCAGCTGCTGGGGATAGGGGACTGGAATTTAGGTCTAAGTACTCAGCACCTGTCTTTTACCATTCCATGTGGCTGCCTCTCAGGGAAAGATAGAGCCCTCATCAACTCGAAGAAGCATAGCCCCAGCAGAAAGGCTGTGATGGCAAGCAAGGACAAGTACTATCAGGAGCCTTTCTGCTGATATAGGCACTGTGCTGGGTCCTGGGTTCTCATGAGCTCTCTCTTCATGTCCATGCCTGGGTCACACCTTGTCCTGCTACCTCACACAAGAGGTAATAACTAAGTTGCCCTGAGCTTGCTCTCAGAACTGCAGAGCATGAGCTGGGCTTATTTGAGACTGACACAGGGTAGGAGCAAGGTAGACCTGTCGGAAAGAGGGATTCTTGGGACCCCTCAACAGGCTGCATAGTGATAGCCCAGCTATTATCTACCATAGATATCTACTATAAAGACACAGATCTATAATTGATCTACTTCTCATTAGAATTATCCCTCTTCTGATTTCACAAAGACATATCCCAGGGATCTAGGGAAAGGGATTTAGTGCCCTTACAGCTGAGCTTCATGGCCCTAACTCTCAAAGTAAGAGTGTGCAATTAGTCTATGATTCATACTCATGAGCCTGTGGTAGGAACTGCTGAGGGAAAATCCATAGCAGTAAAAATAGTCACTAAATAAGGGGTAAACAGGAAGGGCTAAATAAGGAACATGAGTACTCTTGAGACTCAATATTTTGAGGGAGCAGAGGAAGATTGTCATCTTCATTGTGGATTAGTACAACAAATTTTGGAATTTTATTTAGTGCCTAATGTTTACCAGATCTTATACCAAGTACACACAAAAACCCATATTTTATCCTCATGAAAACTGTGTAAGTTGGCTCTTACCTAAATAAAGTCTAGTTTCCTGGTTGTTCTTGTAAGCATCCTGCCTCAGAAAAGAAACTTTGGTCTGGCCACCAAAGTCACCAAGGACAGCATCCATCAGTGTCATAGATCCCCCGCAAGCAGCATGCCCATCATAGCATGTAGAAACCCTTTTTAAAAGCCATCTTTCCCTGCCTCCTCCTATCTCTTGTGATTGGCATCTTCAAACCTCATTATTTATCATCAGTGAGCAAGAAAACTGGCCCCCAACTGAGACCACCCTGGCTCCACTTTCCCCTCACTGTCCCCATTCTAGTTATGCCCTGTTCTTCAGTCAGAGAACCGACCATTTGCAACAGAAGTCCCCGAACCTCCATGCTTTTCCCCACCTCCAAGCCTGAGTAACAAAGACCTCAGAAGTATCAGGTAGACACAGCTCCTAGCAGAGAGAGAAGAGTAGGCCGAGATGTTCTGTCATGCTTAGTGCTGCATATCTGGTGTTTGGAGCAGCATAAGTCAATTATCAGTGATGGCTTTTTAGATCAAGAAATGAAAGAGGTTCAGAAAAATTAAGAAACATTTCTAAAACCAACTAAGGAGGGGTTTGGAGCTGGTTCATGTTCACACAAGGAAGCAAAATCAGCAGAACTGCTGCAGTCCTCTCAAATGATCTAGTTCAAATGCCCCTCCTGACATCCTTCTCGGGGCTCAGTGCTCAGAGCGTTCCTTACCATGGCCAGTCTTTGACCTCTGGAGTACTATTTGGGAGAACAAACAGCACACACAGATGAGTGAGCACTCAGTCACCAAGTCACACTCCCACCTGTGAGACATACTCTCCCAGTGTCCCAGAACTGTGTAATCTTAAGCCACATCTGTATGGGCAAAGGGCACACTATTGTTCGAAGTAACTTCTGAGAATGCAGAGCTTCTGCCTATAACTTTTGGGGCAAGGAATCAAATCCTATACCAACATCTAAATGGTCTGTGGTCATCCTTGCACTGCAAGGATGCAAACTGCTGATCAGAACTCAGTGCAAAGGGCCAACCAGCAAAGACAAGTCCTTTCATCCACTGATCCACTGTGGAGAGCAAAGGGAAATGGAATAATTTTAAATAACAAATGGACACCTCTTAAGCTTCCACTTATAACAGAGGACTATATTTAAAATATCAATTTAAATATACACAATTATATATATATATATGTATGTATATAATATACATTTATTTATATATTCTCTTTTGCATTCTCTGTCTCTTAGCCAGCATAGATATGTGTGGGTGGAATGTGGATGGGTTACTTAGTGTCATTACAACAAAAGTTAGCATTCGGCTTATATTTTTTAAATATGATTAACAGTAAAATAATAGTCCCCAAAGTCAGACATTGACAAGAAAGAGATGCAATAAATCATTTCGACTCCTATCGAACAC
>JAQHUG010000067.1:157127-170695 GCA_028555095.1 Dicrostonyx torquatus | reverse complement strand
GATTTATATTGAGGTCTTTAATCCATTTAGACTTAAGTTTTGTGCATGGTGATAGATTAGGATCAAGAGAAAAATAAAGGTTATTTTAGATTACAGTTCAAGAGGGCCACATTCAAAATAGTGAGGAAGATGTGGTGGCAGCCATGTATTCCAGTTAGTGCAGGAAACAGGGCATTCCTATTGCATCCATAACCAGGAAGGAGAGAGAGAAGAGGAAAAGAGGCCCAGGAATAAAGCCTAAAGGCTCACCCCCAACTATTCACTTCTTCCAGTGAGGCTCCACCTCTTAAAGGTTCCACAGCCTTCCAAAACAGTGCCACCATGTAGATACCAGGGATTCAAACACGTTAGTCTGTGGGGTCAATTCACATTCAATTCTTTCCTGTCTTTCTCCCCAGCAGCACAAGGACAGTTCTAGGAGGGCGGCAGGTTTAAACTAAGCTAATATTGAATATTAACTCCCTACAAAACATGGACCACCTACCTTTTTATTTATGAATTCATCAACCTTGATAGTTAACCTTGACTGTCAACTAGGTAGGATTTAGAATCACCATGGAAATAGATCTTTGAACATGCATGTGAAGGATTCTCTATAGTAAGTTAACTGGAGCAGAAAGACCCATCCTGATATGAACAATAACATTCCTATGAGAATGGTTCCTGAACTGGAATCAAAGGAGATTAAAAAGTGAGGGCAAGCATTCATTCCCCACTCTCTATTTCTTAGCTGTGGGTACAATGTGGCCAGCCTGATAGATTCCCTAGAACTGTAAACCACCATAAAACCTTCCCTCCTTCCTTCCTTAAGTTGCCTTTGTCAGGCATTTTATCACAGCATGCAACTAATATATTCCTCATTCTGTTGAGATTAACTCTTTACACGCAAAGCAGAACTAACTGGCAATTACTTACATCTCTAAGTGGCTGCAGGATGCTCCTTTTCTTGCCTCTGCTACTAACTTTCTCTAGAACCTTTGCAGTGTTCTTTAAGCTAGCTGAACCTCCTTTTCTGGTAAATGAAGAGATTGAGCCTGATTACCATGGATGTGTGTGTAGGTCAGGTAAGAGCAGACAGCCCATCTAACCTGCCTAGATTGTAGGAATGGGAAATGGGACCATAACAACTTCACCTAGCTCATCCTCTGAGCTGAATCATTTGACTTTCAGGAGAGTTTGATATAGCATCCATTCTGAATGCCATCTGTAGCCTTGCAGAGGTAGCCCTGGGGGCAGGGTGTAAGGTGCGTTATGCCAGGAAGACTTGGCAACATTTTCCATGGCAGTCAAGAAAGCACATCAAAAGAAAAACCCCATTTCCCTCCTTCTGTTCCCTTTCTGTTTCCTTGAAGCCAAGGGGAATGACATCACAACACAACAGAGATGCCAAGACATACTCTACAAAATGTCCTCACATGGTTACATTTTCTGCAAATTACAGCGTTTGGAGTATAAATCAGAGTAATTGTTTAAATCAGAGTGACTGTTGAAACAGATTTCCAGTGATCAAATCAAAAATGCAATCATTCTGCGGTTCCTCCGGTGCTTGGAACCCCACATACTTCTGAAAGTGTCGGTTGTCAGTTACACGGAGTGTTTACATTACCATGCTGCCCGAACAGAGAAAATATATATTTTAAGAAGAAAATGTGAATCCAGGGTTACAAGAATGTTTCTCAAACAGCTAAGTCATCTTGTTTCAAGTAAAACCAGATGTTTGCATCAAGAGAAAGCCAATCATTTCTTTTAATTATGCTCAATGGTCAGGCCACCAGGAATGCCCACATGTGTACACATGAGCCAGTAGAAATCAAAGGCTTTGTGACAGAGAAGGCAATCAGAAACTCCCAGACCACCAAATGGCATCCCCAGCACCAGCTCTGGGTATTTAGTGTACCTGCTCCAGGAGAGCACTCAGCCAGATGAGCCCTCCTTGTACCTTATCCAGTACTGGCATCCCACATCCCACCTTGATGCAAGCTGCCACCCACCCCATACTCCCCCTAGAAATCTGGCATAAGTCCAGCTGCAGAATGGATTCTCTATTTCAGAATATTTACGAGGAAGGACCCTGGAAACGATCTTCTAAAGTCTAGATGTTCTCTAATCTGTCCTTCCTAGTTGTTTCTCTGTCTCTAAAGCCTTAAAAATATGAGCAAAGGGGTATAGCCTCGTCTTCATCCAAGGGATACAACTGGAGTTTTCACATGGTCACACTTCAACGTGGCAGAGAGGAACCTCACCTGTTATCCTGCCCTCTACTATGATGACCTGTGAGGTATGAGGGTGCTAGGGAAAAGTTATACCCTAGTAAGGGCAGAGGGAAGGTTCTGGAACTCCCTGATTCCTCTATTTTAGGAGAAAAGTCTATCCACCTGGAAAGAGGTGCTGAGCATAGTCATTCCTGCCTCCTGGTGAACTTCACTGGTAAAGTCACAGGGACAGAGCCTTACAAGGTCCCCTTCAACCACACTCCTACTACTTCAGCAAATACAACCACGGCACTTGAGCCTGGTCCCAAGTTGCTGGTAGTTTCTGAGTATTTATTTTTGTTCCAGATGAACTCCTGAATTGCAGCTAGTACTTGAAGGCACAAACTTAATGCTGAGGGCTGGAAATGCAGCTCAGGGGTAAGAGTACTTGCCTGATATGCCCAAAGTCCTGGGTTCAATTCCCAGCCCTGGGTAGGACAAACAATATTTCTTTGCAGTGTATTCCTGAAGTTTCATTGTTTAGGTACTCACCTCATAGCTTTAGCTACACCTTAGTACTAGTTTTCTTCAGCATACCTTCCCTTCTTCATCTTTTGTTTTGCTTTACTTTTACTTCAGGCTTTTCCAAAGAAAACTAGTCACAAAATTAGTCACAACATCACAGGCAAGTTGTTTGAGCTACATATGTTTTTAATGTGTTGAAATGAAGATTTAGCTATTAAAACACAAATATTTACCCACGTTTCTGCTTAGATTATCCTGCATGTCACCTGCTTTGGGAAATGTTGCTGTGAACTATTTTGAAGCATCCCAATATTCCTTTTTAAATCTGTAATCATATCATTTGGTCTTATTAACCATTTAAATGTCACTTCGATCCATATTATGCATGGCTAGTGCACTCTATGTCCATGGCTCTATGGATACTGAAGTCACTCAAGCAAATTCTCTGGTGTGGAGAGACATTACTGCCATGTTTTGTGCTCTCCCATTAGAAACAATGTCCATTTCCAACCAAGAGAGTAAGAAAGACACTTTCTCCATTATTTATGATGATGGGATGTGGACAAAAACTCAAATATGCACTTAACATGTCTCCGCATCTTCACTAGAGCTCCCGAAGTTCCAGGACTATTTCTATCTTCTGTTCAAAATGTTTCCAGCACGGGAAGTTTCAAAGGGA
The DNA here is from genome assembly GCA_028555095.1 of Dicrostonyx torquatus. Lineage (NCBI taxonomy): Eukaryota > Metazoa > Chordata > Mammalia > Rodentia > Cricetidae > Dicrostonyx > Dicrostonyx torquatus. Next base: position 167,299 of record JAQHUG010000067.1, on the reverse strand, counting down.
AGTAAATTTCATCATTATTAAGCTAAGGATCCTGTTTTGAACTCAGTCCAGAAGTTGTGTCTATGAAGTTGACATCTTCTTATAACATCTTAGCTGCAGTTGACTAGATATGACTGCATAGGTTCTAACCCCACTTCCTGGTCCCAACTTCTATCTTAGTTTGAGTTTTTATTGCTGTGAAGAGCCACCATGATCACAGTTCCTCTTATAACTGAGGGAGCTCACTTATATTTTCAGAAGTTCAGTCCGCTATCATCATGGCAGGGAGCATGGTAACACACAGGCAGACATGGTGCTCGAGGAATAGCGGAGAGTCCTACAACTTGCAGGCAACAGGAAATCAACTGAGACTCTGGGTGGCATCCTGAGCATAGGAAACCTCAAAGCCCACCCCCACAGTGAGACACTTCCTCCAACCTTACCCACTCCAGCAAAGCCACACCTCCTAATAGCGCCACTCCCTATGAGATTATGGGAGCCAATTACATTCAAACTATCACATTCCCAGGGCAAACCATCATGGAGATTCTTGAAGTCAAAAGCAGAGTGGAATTTGTCTAAAATTTTAAAATTCCCTGATTTACACCCATGATCCCCATAAAATTATGGTTTAGTAACCTACAATATTGTTTTGAAGCGTGTTTTGGAGCTAGTTTTGACGAATGTATGTTTGGGTTTTCCAGTGTCATTGTTGAAATACCCTGACTTGACTATAGGTTGATGGTTCCTGCCATGTAGTGATGGAGTCCACTCACCCAATCAACTTCACGTTCCGTAACTACAACTCAAGTACCACACTTGAGATTCCACCTACTCCGGCAATGACTGCATTTCTCTAACATAAAATTATTAAAGACCTATTGCATGCAAACATCTAAACCATTTGCGTCCCAGTATTTGAAGATGCATCACTCCTGAATAGAAAGCCCCTGACTTAGACCTCAGAGGTGGATCTGCACAATTCACTTTTGTTGAACCAGGAACAATGCTGAGATACGTCCAGTCTCCTTTTAATTTACTGGACATGTGCCTCGGAGTAATGCTGCAGGAAACTAAAGGAAGAAAGTCTGCAGTGAAACCATTCTTCTTATAAGAGGTTAGAGACAGAATGGACTTTGATTAGACCCTTAATAGGGAGTATAAATGTCTGCAAGTGACATCAGAAAGGAAAATGCAAAGGACAGTTGAAAAGACAACCAGCTCAATTTTTTTGATATCAGATACCACTCTGTAATATATGCCTGCAGAGTGTATGACACACAGCTAACTGCCCTGAAGCACGTGGATCTCATCAAACCTTTGACTATAAGGTATATTTTCATTAGTCCTGTTCATTATCCTATTCCATGGATCCGTATCTTGAGCGGGTCAGTATGTGTGTGTGTGTGTGCGCGCACACATGCACAAATGTCTGTATATGCACACACACACACAGAGAGAGAGAGAGAGAGAGAGAGAGAGAGAGAGACAGAGAGAGAGAGAGAGACAGAGAGACAGAGAGACAGAGAGAGGCAGAGAGAGAGAGAGAGAGACCAGAGGAGGACATCAAGCATCTTCCTCTATCGCTCTCCCTTATTTTGGGGACAAGGCCTCACTGTAACTGAAGCTTGCTGCTGTTCTAGGCCAGCTTACCATCATACTCTTATGATCTGCCTGTATCCACCTAATGATAAGGTTACCGGCATAACAGCCGGTAACTTTATAGGAGTACCTAGGACTCGAACTCAGGTCCTCTTGCTTTCATAGCAAATTTTCTTACCCACTGAACCCTCTCCTGCTCCCCAAGGTGTAGGTATTTTAATGGGAAGTGCCTTAGCAGAGACCTCACAAAACCACCTGGAAACCAACCTCCCCTTGAACTTTCCAACAAGGAAACAAGAGATTCTGGAAAGCCACAGCCATCAGAAATCTAAGCTAGAAGTTAAACCTGCAGTGAGTTACAGAGACCGCCACCAGAGGGCAGCAGGGCACACGGACACCATTGTTCCCCCATTCAGAGAGAAAGTTGTAGGTGGAAGTGGGGTGAGCATTGTGCCCAAGGCTTAGTAAGAAAGGAACACATCACAGCTCAGAATCCCAGCCTCCAACTCCTCACTGAGGCCCCTCTATTTGCCTCCTGGGTCTCAGGAAAGGACTGCTGTGAACGGTTTGTAGAGTTTCATTCTACAATTAAAGAAACTGCCTAGAAAGAGCTCAGCATCGCACCACCACCACCCACCACCACCTCCATCACCACCACCACCACCATCACCATCACCACCACCCACTACCCACCACCACCCACCACCACCCACCACTACCTTTGCTACCGCCACCCACCATCACCACCACCGCTGCCATCACCACCACCACCCACTACTACCACCCCATCCCCACCACCGCCGCCATCACTGCCCAGCACCGCCGCCACTACCACCACCACCACCACCCACCATCACCACCAGAACCCACCACCACCACCACCCTGATCGCCACCACCCACCACCCACCACCACCCACCACTATCATTGCTACCGCCCACCCACCATCACCACCACCGCTGCCATCACCACCAGCACCCACCACCACCACCCTAATCGCCACCACCCACTACCACTACCACCCACCATCTCCATCACCACCACCTCCATCACCACCACCCACCACCACCTCCATCACCACCACCATCACCATCACCACCACCCACTACCCATCACCACCCACCACCCACCACTACCATTGCTACCGCCACCCACCATCACCACCACTGCCGCCATCACTGCCCAGCACTGCTGCCACTACCACCACCACCACCACCCACCATCACCACCGGCACCCACCACCACCACCCTGATCGCCACCACCCACTACCACCACCACCCACCACCAACATCCATCACCACCACCATGACACATGGAATTCCCTAGTGACTCAGAGGTGTTTCTTATCACTTTACCTTAACGCATACTTACGCCACACACCAAATGTCTTTCACACAATACCCTTCTTCTTCGGGTCTTCCTTCTTGTTGGACAATACCTTCTGCCTTTAGTTCACAATGTGCTAGCTGCTCCCAGACCTTGCCTGAACTTTAAATGATGACCCGAAGGAGAGTTTTCTGAGGAACAGGGAGTACATCATCTCTAGTCGCTATGGCAGCCAGGCCCTACAGGCATTTCAGAGGATCCATAGATAAAGAGTTGTCCTAATCCCAAAGGGAAAGCAATGACACAGTGGATTCCCACAGCAGCCTCCAGTGGTCATTTTGTCCGTCTCCTTCCTTCATGCTTTCACTCAGACAATACTCACTTACCTCCGGGAGTTTTGCTGGACATTCCCTAAGATGACCTCTGCCTTCAGGCATCTTGTGATCAGCCTTCCCTTGCATGCTGCAGGACATATGTGGATTTCTGACCTTGTGTGAGATAGACAAAGACACAAATGTGATACCAGAAGGCTCAAAGATGCTCTCAGTTCAAGGACTTACTTGATAGAAACTTCAAGCAGAAGGTTTTGACCAGAGGGCAGAATCTCAAAGATGATGCCCAAACAGAGCCTCCAGGACACCCTGAAGCACTCAGTCAGGCATTTATTTCCCAACCCAAGCAGCAGACTCCAACCCTTACTACTGGGCATAGTTAACAGATCTCCTGGTTCGTCTTTCCTTGACCCTGTCATGCTGGATCAGCTTCAACCCTCCCTTCCAGCATGTGATTCTATAGAGGAGCAGCTAACACTGATGGGGGAAAATATATAACTATAAAGAAAACTATCAAAGCACCAAGGCAAGGGCACTGTTCTGAAGACAGTCCCCCAACTGGGCACAGTCCCTCATGAACAGCTACGGCCCCCAAAGAAAAGAATGACTTAAGATAACTGGTTCATGGCGCGTGATGGAAACAAAGCAGCAAACTGAACACCAAGGTGAAGGAAAGAATGATTCATACCCAGCCATCTGTGTTCTGGACCAGGGGGCAATGTCACCAAGCAAGACTGGATGCAGGCATGGAAGATCGTGTTGACAAGGACACCATCTACTTTTGTCTTCCTAAGCAAGGCATTGGAAGCTGGCCCTTTAAAAGGCAAAGGAGGGCATCTTGCCATCCGAGAGTGAAATACCAAGGGCAGAGTGGGGAGGGGAACCCCATCCCACTCTCAGACTGAGCTGAGGAGGGGGAGAGCCTGCCCTGTCCCATGGAGATGTGCATCAGTAACTCCAGGGCCAACCAAGCAGAAGCTCCTTGGCAAAGCAGCTTCGAGTTGGCCACTGTGATATGCCTCAGCCTCACCGTTCCCATCTGAGGGCCTCAGCTTTTCCAAGGGCCTCCTGAATAGTGATGTTTGCAATGGCAGAGTGAGGGGCCCTGGAAAGTCACAGGCATCAGACATCAGCTGGAGCACAAAGGATCCTTTTGTGAAACTTAGTTGCTTTACAGAAAAAGATAAAGAACTTTCTTGCTCATGGGAAAATGCAGCCTGATACACAGGTTTTTTAGTTTTCACAGGTATGGCACCCTGAGCTCAACAGAGCCACCTAGGACCAGAAAGGACATTGCTCATACCCAGATGTGCCCTTTCTCCAAACACAGACCCAGGGTTCTTCCTACACAATCTGTAAAAAGACTTGGTACTTAGACAGACAGTACAGAAAGAAATGAACAACTGAGCTCTAACCCTAATTCCTTTGTTTAGCTTCTGCCTCTCCAAGGCCTGTGCCTTTTTAAGCCTTGTAAGCAGTATCTGGGTACCAGAAAAATCCTATATACTCATCAACCATCAGTCCTAGAGAGTTTGTGCACAGATATTCATTATCCCAGTCCACTCTGCTGGTGCCACTCCATCCCTAGAGAGCCCTAGAACCAGTCCCTCCACAACCGCCAGGGGCTGACCACTCCTAACCATGCTATCTCTAAAGCACGTCAGGTGCTGACCACTCCTAACCATGCTGTCTCTAAAGCACGTGGGCAACCACGGCTGTTCACAGAAGCTCTGAGGCTCCCCCATGTCCCACATGCTTCTGGGAAATCCTCTGGAACTTGGGAGCAAGAAAATAATGAGAAATGTTCCTTTCCCCCACTTTACTTGTACTCTCCCTCCACTCACCTTCCATGTATCTACTATATCTTTTCCAACGCTTTCAGAACTTTTCAAAACAAAATTCAGCACAGGAAGCATCTTACAGGCAGTTTCTGCTTCTGAATCTAGCAACAGCTCTCTGAAAACCAGGGGAAACCCAGCAAGCATGGCCTCACTTATGATTCAACAGGGAAAGGAAAGGCATGAAGGGACACAGCCTAAAGCCACATCTTAAACTTGTCTTGACATCACTTCTTAAAAGAGCAATCATTTGTACATCCAGTTATTTAACGAAGCATTCATGAGCACACCTGCTGGTCAGCACGGATGGGAGCTGCACCCCAGTGGCAAATACAGGAGCAGAGAGTCTGCTCTGGAGCGAGACAACTGTCACACACAGACAGAAAGAAGCATTAGTCTGTGCAGAAAATTGACATAAAATACCAGGATACTTTTGAGAGACTAAAGCTGGGGGTATGAGGTCCCAGGGGACCCCACTGACAGTTAAGCTAACAAGCACACGGTCAAAGCACAGTCCATAGATCTGAGCACTTCCCATATGATGTCTTATTTAACCCTGAGCTCACCCTAAAATTTGCCTCCCTGTATCCATTTCACAGATGACAACACTGAGATGGAGTTGTCTTCACCCTAACATAACACAGCCTGTTGCAAAAGAGCAAGGGCCTATCTGATTCTAACTGGTCACTGCTACCCATTCTAAGACATTGCCTCCTTCTTGTAATTTCCCGCAATGTTCCAAATATTTCCTCCCTATAAGGAATTAGCATTTCAATTTTTCCTACTGGGTCCCCTGGTAAGAGCAACCTGAAAGGAGGTCACCATATTCCCAGCTGCCCTCCACAGGAAAGAGTTGTCCAACACCACCTGGTTTAGCCTCACTGTGGCTCAGAGAGCTGACCTCTGTCTACTGCCTGCCCCAGGGCCTGGCCCGGCCTCTGCTTCTGTGCCCTGGGGTTGAAACTGTAAGGCTAGTACGAAGTAGACCAGATGGACCTCGTGGAGCACCGCAGTGACTAGCTGGTGGTATTCGGGCTATTTTTATTCACAAAAAAATCTGTTCTGTATTTTATTCTGCTTTGGGGCAAGGAGAGGTCAGCTCCATTCAACTTTGTTGTAAGATGAGAGCATAGCAGGAAATGAAGTGACAGAGAAGCCAACCAGCAAGAGGGAGAAAGGGCAGAACACTGGGAAATTAAAAACCTGTGTGTAGATCAGAGTGGAGGGTGTCAGAGTGCCGCTCCAGGGGGTGGCTCCCCCAGGCTGGGTCTTTCAGACTGCTGTGTGGCTACCACGCATGACAAGTTGCATGTGCAGCCCACCGGTTTGGTGCCGGTGACCCGACACTCACAGTGACCCATCTAGGGACCCAAAGTGGGCCCAAAGCTTGGCTGATTTCCAGTCACCTGTGCCTTCTGGCTCCACTGGGGTCACTGGAAGGAACTTGGCCAGGGAGCTGACCCCACAGCCTAGGGAGTTTGTATGTCACCCACCCTTGTCTTCCTGTGGTTGCTGGGTCTGTGCTGCATGAAAAACCCTGAGGTCCTAAAAAAACCAATCAATCAATACAGACAATTGCTGAGAAACTCAGATCAGGCAGCTCTTTAAACCCCTGTTCTCACCGCCATGTGACTTCACCTCCACCACATCTGCTCTCTCCAAAGCCCCTCCTCACAGCCCTCCCTGATCCAGAGGTGCAGGTGGGAAGCCCAGCATCCCAAACAAATTCAGGCTGACACTGAGACCCAACTTTACTCTCACTGGGTGAACACAGAGGCAATGCTTCATTCAATCTAGAAAATAATTACTGAGCATCTCTCAAATGTCTGCTATTGTGCCACACACAGATGGACCATGGAGCAAGTTCTACCCAAAGAGGCCCAACAGGAAGGTGAAAGAGTAAACACAGGCACACAGCTGATTATAACAGAAGCAGGGGTTTCCACAGGCACACACAACAGGGACTCATGGCAATTGGATGAATCAACACGATGCTATGGAACCAAAGTACACCAGACAGCAACCCAGAAAACAAAAGGAACTGTTTGGTTTTCTGTTAAACTGTTTGTTGCAGAAACTAAGCATGACCTCAGGATTTAGGGAGCGTAAGTGTATTAAAGTAGAGAGCACTTTCAGTTCTGGGGTCTATCTAGGGACCACTGGGTAGCACAGCTCAGGTGGCCATTGCAGAGAAAGCACAGTGGGCATCTTAACCAAGAGATGTCTATTTGTCTGGACTCTGAAGTTTGAAGTCTAAGACCAACACCTTGGCGGGGCTAGATACTACAGAGGCCTCACCCTTGGCTTAACAGATCGTTATTCTTCCATGTGTGTCTCATTCTCTTCTCCCTCAAAGGGTACAAGCCAGGTTGGATTAGGGGCCACCGATACTAATATCCCCATTTCAAATGAATTACTTCTTCAAAGTAATTCATCTCCAAATATAATGTCATTCTGCAGAAAGGAAGTTGAAGGCCTCATATAGAAATTAGATGGGAGGAGTGTAATTTGCTTGAGAACACTCAGCATGTCCAAAAAGGGAGATCCATGGTATGGTGACTTGAATGAGACAGCTCCCGCCCCATGTCTCCTGTATTTGGATACTCAGTCCCTAGTTGGTGGCTATTTGGGGAGGGTTGGGGCTTGCTGGAGGAACTATGCCACCAGGGGTGGACTTTGGGGTTTCAAAAGACTTGTGCCCCTTTGAGTTGGCTCCCTCTGCTTTGTTTGTGGCCTGGGATGTGAGCTCTCAGCTATTCCTGCAGCCATGGCTTCTGCTTGTCCCTCACAGATTGTAGCCCTCTGGAACCATAAGCCCAAATAAGCTCTTTGTTCTATAGGTCACCTTGGTCATGGTGTTTTCGTTGTGGCAACAGAAAAGTAACTAATACACAAGGGATACAGAGAGAAAGAGCGATAGAGCTAGGTGGTGTTGAGACTGGGAAAGCCTTCAGCTGAGGTCAGGTTTCAAGATATGTTGAATCATAGAGATACTACTCATTTATACTGTGGATTAAGGTTGTTAAAATAAGCCCCTTGCTATGCCCCATACAATAGGTGGCAGCAACCTCACAGCCAGTGTTCTGTGCTTAAGCAGAAACACCTCTTCAGGACCCTAAAGTGAGCCAGTGTGTACTGTGAGTCTTCAAACAGAAGCAAGAACAGATGGGGCCAACAGCTAGCAGAAGATGAGGCTGCCCGTATCCAGTGGCCTCAAAGACCCAGAGAAGGATGCCTAGCCTGACTCCTCCCAACTTCTCGCCCTAGTCTTGGCCTCCTTCACCTCTCCAGTGAAGAGTGGAAACACTATGGAAAAGGGGTGAGGGCCTATGGGAGCTGCAGGGGACAGTGAGCATGTGCAACATCTGTGGAGAGTGTGTTTACTATTAGCCCAAAGGGCTGTTGGACTACAACCACCCAACTGGGTTTCCATCACAGCTGTAGGCGATCTGAGGCCAGGCCGTGAGATTTGGATGCAGCCATTTGTTACTGAGGATGTTTTATCGAGCCTCCTCCAGTCTAATAAAGACTCATTGTTTCTTCTTTTCTCGCCTGCTTTGCTTCCATCAAGTAACATATATGACTCATGCCTCGGTCACCTAGCCCCCAAGTCCCTCTTGTCTCTCAGCCTGCCTGTGGAGGGTCACTTTTAGACACATTCAACAAAAAGGGAACACTATGTACTTGCACTTCTTAGTATGTCTTCTTAAAGCCCACCTCAACCTATCGCTATGTCAAATGACACCAACAAATGGGTTCTGTCCATCACAAGGAGTCCTCTCATTTTGCCCCAACACACACACATGCATGCATGCACATGTACATGCACACATGCACACACACACACACACACATGCATGTACACTCAAGAACATGCACATTCAAGAGTTAGTTGGGCCCAAGGAGGAAAGTCATGTCTTAATCCTTGTTCAGGAGCATGTCACCAATCTCAGCAACAGCCTCATGCTGCATCCCAACGACCACGAGTATTTCCTGGCACCAGCCACAAAGACTCAAAAGGCAGAAATGTACAGAGGTTTCTCCCTTAAGTAAGACCCATTTTATCTTGGGTTCTTAACCTAGTCAGCGTGTTGACTGCCATGATTTTCAGCTTTTCCCTAGCATAATTGATATAATCATTTTGAGTGCTCTGAGTGTCACAGAAATTAAAAGGTGAAAATACCCAGTATTTTCCCAGTACCACCTAGCCCCCCTGCTACTCAGTGTTCAAAGCATCTGTAATATTCAGGGCAGCACCATAAATCTCACCTTGTTAGATTATTTCCTAAGTGAATATCCTGCTACCGTATAATGAGAAGACTCCGTAATAATCTGGGACTCAAGGATGCTCCATCCTGCCTTTCATCTCCAACACAGGTCAGGTGTGAGTACAAGTTTCTTCCGTGGAACGTTATCTCTGAAAAGTCTTCCAGTCCTTAACCACCAGGTCCTGCACGTCTACAGCTGATAATGGATAGTGTCACTTTGGGGAAAGGTTGTGAAAGCTATAAGCATAGACTGATTGTAACTTTGCATCGATTTGGAATGGTACTCAAGGCTAGACTACTACTTTCACATGCTTTAAATGAGGAAAAACTGAATAATTTGGGGAATTCTTATCCCCCCAAAAATGCCTTTGAGCACATACCTTCTCCTCAATCTTTGCAACCAAATGGCACTTTGTCCAGTCATTCAAAGAGAAGAGGAATAGGTCAGAGGGTTCTCTCCAAGTTCCCCTCAGTGATCCCAGTGGTCAGGATCTGGAGCAGTGTCCCGCACGACCATCTTGCCAGCAAGAACGACGCGGCACACAAGGATCCTTCTGTAGTATGCTTTAATGATTCTTGAGAGGGAGAGCATAAGCTTCCAGAGCGGAGACCCAGAGGCGGGGAAACCCTTCCCTTAAATAGAGGCTTCTCCTCACCTAGGACGTGTCAGCCCCTGGTTGGCTGCAACCCATCGCACGAGATGACGCCACGGGAGAGGCAGAGCACAAGGAATGGAAAATCCCTTCGTGTCTGCGCAGCAAGCTTGTTTACCACTTGGGAACACAGGATGTCAGCGCTATCTTGTAATGGCGAATAGTGAGTGTGGC
>JAQHUG010000067.1:97092-154887 GCA_028555095.1 Dicrostonyx torquatus | reverse complement strand
AATGGGTTAATATAAGTTATGGGAGCTGGTAGGAAGACTGAGTTAATGGGCCAATCAGTGTATAACCTAATGTAGACTCTCTGTGTGATTTTCTTTGGGGCTTGCCGGCTGTGGGGTACTGGGCGGGACAGAAACCCCAACAAGCCAGCCCTCGTGTTACATCTTAGGATACTTGTGGTCCTCAACCAAAGGGCCTGGGGAAAGTAGGTGGTAAAGCAGGATGCAGATGACTTCTCTCTCAGTCTCTGCACCTGAGTCCCTGTGAGAGCCTTGGGCACTGAGAAAGACTCTTGTGCAGGCTTCACTCAGCTGCTTGGGATGATCACAGCCAGTATCAGGTACCCTTTGACCCTTTCAGTCTCATGCTCTCTTCTGTTCAGATGTGCTGATATATGCCAGTGGGGCTCATGTGAGGGGGGTGGAGAGATGAATCTGAACCAAGAGTCCTGAGACACCTCGCGGTACTATCAAAAGTTAGCTAAGCCATGTCGTTTGTTGAAACCGGTAAATTGGGGATGATTTGAATTAACAGGACTCATACACAAAAAGCTGTTGGTGGAGACCACTATTCCTGCCCGCAGTGATTTATGGTTTAATGCCAAAGGGATGCTTTCAGAGGTCAAGAAGGAAAGAGGTTGAAGGATATAGTTGAGTCCCTTGAGTGGTCAGGTAGCATCGCCTATGGACTTTGGAGCTTCATGCTTGCTCAGCCCTAATTAATTATAGACTATTCAACCAGGATGGCTAAGAACCCACAGGTCATAAAACACCAGGTGTCTCAGACCTCCAAGGAAGGTGACCTTTGCTGGCGTGTGGAGGCCAGTGGCTCTTGGAAGCCCATGAGCTATTTTCAAGGCCTTTCTGATGTAAGGCCAGGAAATCATCAAGAGTCCCCTTTGTTTCTCTCTCTCTCTGATTGGCCAACATGTTAAGTCCCAGGAACAAACCAAAGCCCAATTGTGAGTTTCTAGGTCACGAGAGGCCATGGATTAATCAGACTATTTACAAAACCCTGTCAACACACGCCATAGGGAACAGGACAGCTGATGCCAGTGACATTTTGTGGATTTCTTGAAGCATGTTTTGACCATCCTTTTCTTATTAAACATTCAAATCCTCTTCAGGTCCTCTAACACGGAGCTCTGCTGTCTGCTCACCCGCTGAGGTCCAGTAATCCAAGACACATGCCTGGAGCCACACAGAGCTGAATGTCCCTGGGGCCCAAATCCACCACAGCATGCACACAGCCCAGACACACAGCAGGCGTTCCCTGTGCCAAAGCACCAAAGCAGGCACTGTGAGACTCAGTCCCTCGGCCCCAGCTTTCCCTGCAGAGCTACCTCGCCACGGCTTCCAGACAGAAGGCCTGATAATTAGAAGGCCTTTACAACATTAGTATGGCAGGTGCCACCCTAATAATCAGGGTTTGGCATCAAAACAAAGATCTTTGCCTGTGGCATTTCATCTTTACTGTCAACTTGACTAGATCTGAAATCACCTAGAAGATGGGCAAGGCACCCCACTAGGTATGCCTATGAGAGCGCTTCCAGAGAAGGCCCACCCTAAATGTGGAGGATGCCTTCTCAGGTGCTATAGCCCAGAAGGAACAAAGGAGAAAGGTGAGAAAGCCAGTCAAGTGGCAGCATTTACTTCTCTCTGCTTTCTGCCTAGCCACGAAGCAGGTAGCTTTTCCCCACTACACACTCCCATGGCTGTGATGCACTGTCCAGGTACATGGGCAACCAAGGATGGAAGGACGGATGGATGGATGGATGGATGGATGGATGGATGGATGGATGGATGATGGATGGATGGAACTGTTTGAAATCATGAGCCAAAACAAACCCTCCCAAGTTGTTTCTCTGAGGCATTTGGTCCACAACAAAGCATAGAAATAAACACATTCTCTTCCCACAGAAGAAAGAGGCTCTCACTGACCAAATCTATTGCCCAGTGTTGAGCCCTGCCCTCACCTGTAATTCCCCAGTTTACCAACTATATTTTGTTTACCTCCTCTCTTTGGACTCCATATAATCAGTTTGGTAAGGTTGTAACCTTGACTGTAAAAGTCCTATGCTGACAATATCCTTCTTGTCCTGTGATGAGCCTCTGCATTCCAAGACTCAGCAGCATTGTGCTGGAGCTGGCTTCAGGATATTTTAATATCTGATGAATACAGATTCAGGAATGTTGTTAGGCCTGGGTTTTAAAGTTGGCATTTCAAAATTGCCTGTGGGTGAATATATTTATGCCAAGGAAACTGGCAAACAAGAACCACAAATAAAGGCTTCCTCTATCCCCTCCACCAGGGAGGTGGTCTGTTAACTTGCCAGCGAGGGTCACCATGATTATAAGGAGAAAAAAAGTCCTCTGATGGCTCCTGGTTACATAGGACATAAGTCTACACTGATAGACCTAAGCACAAATGGGCTGTTAGGAAAATAGTACTTAGATAGAACCCACAGGAAATCTATAGAGATGGGACCAGAAATTAGGCTTGAACCTGGGGTAGCAAGGGAGAAGACACCATAGAATTCAGCACTACCCCCAACAGACTCTCAGATCCACCACCACTGGGCACTTGGCCTCAGGCACACCCCACTTTAATGAAAGAAAATCCCAAGTCATTCCCGCTTCTTGGCCTTCCTTGATCCAGTTCTGGAGAGATGCCTTTGACTGACAGGCTCTAAGCCGTAGGTCTATAATCTCCAGAAGTTAGCATCACAGAAAACAACTTCTTTGTCTTTCCTGTATTTTCTATAGCAGAAGGCTGAAGACACTCCTGGTTGTCCTGAACTGACAACGTGTTGAAAGCCTCACTACAGGAAAAACCCCACTCAAACCTGCTGGCTACAGAGTTGATGGGCCCTGGGGCAATTAAAAAAAAGCCTCCCCTCTCAAATATTTTTCCCACATGGACAAAAGTTTTCTCTGCAGCTCACCCACCCACACAGCAATAACTTTGCAGCTCAAATCTTTTAAATGCATAGATTCCTCTCAGAATCAGATGAGCCCTCGCTGATCTTGTGAGCCTCAATGGCATCTGAATTACACACACACACACACACACACACACACACACACACACACACACACGCACACACACACACACACCTTCAGTGGGGAACTGATATTTCCTTCTGACCCTTTCGATGTGGCTCAACTGAGAAAGTGGGAGTAACTCTTAATCACAGGCCTTGGTGTGAGACTTAAGCATGGATAATACAGAACAGCAGGTCACCCAAAAAATCTTTCCATGTGGCTCCAGGATATAACATATGAGTCATTGATTATACGAAAGAACTAGAATTACCTATGTAAATTGTGACCACAGGATGGATAGTCACAAGGCTGCCACAGCCCTTGACTCCACGCTAACTTTCAGCTATATAAATTAAAAAGTCGATGGTATTCAGGTAGTTTTATAGTATACTTCCTGTACAGCTGTATACTGAGGCTTTAGAGATATCTGAATAGGAAAGGGAGATGGCCAAAAAGAAACACTAAACAAAGACCATATAGAACTAACCTTGGCAGTAGGAAAAGAAAGTTTGTGGTATAATATATAAAATGTAAATAAACAGTCAGTATACAAACACCTACAAAAGGCATCTTGACATTCATCCAGATTCACACTGATTTACATAAGGAATCAGAGAAAGACCAATGAATGCCTGGGTGTTTAAGTATGCTTATGAAAAACAGAAAGCTCAATGTCGTTTGATTATCTTGGGAAGGGCTGGTGGGCAGAAGGAGGGGCTGCGAACAGACAGGTGGGAAGAAACTGATGCGGTCCTCAGTCTGCTTAGCCCTGGGGGGCCAATGGAAAGAAGCACATGGCCTGTTATGCTCCCCGGAAGGCATGTTCCCTTATAACATGAGAAAGGCACTTACACAATAACAAGGACCTGATGCAGGAAGACTTTGGTCTCTAAGTGATCCCACGTTTGCAGCCTGGGGTTGATTTTGATCAGAAGAAAAGAGGCAAAATACTGCAAACTCTCCGCCTTCAAGGCCACAGCTACAGGATTGCCTTGGTTTCCTGGTCATCTCTAGAGAGGCAGAGGCCCAGTACCTCCATCCTGAAAGCCCACAGACTTCGCTTGGCAGGTTTCATGTCTGTCTTTGTGCCTAAGCTTAGGGTATAGCTGAGGCCTATCTGAAGGGCATATTCCCTGTAGGACAAGTTCAAAAGCAGCGAGGGACAGAGAAATGGCTGAGTTAGATATGCATACATCCAACTAAAAAATTTATCCACTGGATAATTGACTTCTCCTTCACACGAGTGAAAAGAATGAGTGGAAGGGAGACATGGTGACACAAAGACATCATCACCTAATGATGTTTTGTCACTTGGAAATATAAAACACAGAGAAGCAAAATGCCCTATCCAAGAAGAATCAATAAATCAACAGAAAAAAAGAGCAACAATGCAATAAAAAAACTTGGGAGAGGAGACAAGCAGACTCATGGAGAATGAGGTTCAGAAACACACATGTAATGCATATATATACATATATACATGAAAGATTCAAAAAGAGTCTCATTACATAAGAATCTAAATTAATGCCTCAATGAAATATTATCACTCAGCTGACTGGCAAGAGTCAAAAATGTTGCTCCCATACTGTTGGTGCAGATGTGGGAAATTGTATGTTCTGCTGGGAAGACAACTCAGATTCTATAGAGGACAGTGAAGCAGCAGGTATCAAGATTCCAAGGGCAATGTCTTCAGACTCAGCATGCCCACCTCTAGCTTTAGCCGACAAATTACTATCTGTGATACCTGAGGCAAAAGAGCTCTTCTAAACACAAAGGACTAACATCAGCCCAAAAGGACATCAATAGAGAGTGAACTAAATTAAAACATGGTCCAGATACCTAGCTTAGAACCAAATACAACTGGCACCAAAAAATCAATGAAATTATTACTAATGACATTTTGCTGTAACTGTAGATCGGTGCCTTGTCTGGACATCATCAGAGAGGCTTCCTCTGGCAGCAGAGAGTGGTTACAGAGACCCATAGCCAGACACTATGCAGAGAGAGGTCTAAATTGTAGTCTCTATCTGGTCCCTCCCCTTTGGAAACACCAAGGAACATGGGTGTTGGCGAGGTTTCTGGTCCACCTGGTCCTCATCTTGCCTGGTTCCTGCAGTTGATAAATCCCAAAGAAATGACACAGAGGTCTATATTAGTTATAAACTGATTGGCCTTTTAGCTCAGGCTTCTTATTAACTCTTATAACTTATATTAGCCCATTATTCTTGTCTATGTTAGCCATGTGGCTCGGTACCTTATTTGGCGAGGCAATCACATCATGCTTCTTCTGTGGCTGGGTCCAGACTACAGAAAGAGCCTCCCTCTTCCCAGAATTCTCATTGCCCTGCCTGTGCTTCCTGTCTCGTTGTCCCATCTATACTTCCTGCCTGGCTACTGGCCAATCAGCATTTATTTAAAATATAATTAACAGAATACAGACCATTGTGTCACATCAAATGGGAAGATATATCTTTGTAAAAGTCAGAGCAGATGCAGGTCAGTAGGAGAATATAACACTGAATCAACTAAGCAGGCCCTATATGGGCTCACAGAGACAGAAGCAGCAAGCTAGGGCCTGCATAAGTCTATCCCAGGTCCTCTGAATATATGTTACAGCTGTTGGCTTGGTGTTTTAATGGACTCCTAACTGTGGGAATGGGTGTGTCTCTGAATCTTTTACCTGCTCTTGTGACACCTTTCTTCCTGTTGGGTTGCCTTGTCCAGCCTCAATAAGAAGGCTTTGGCTCCGTTTTTTTGTATCTTGTTTTGTGGTGTTTGGTTAGTGTCTCTTGGAGGCCTGCTCCTTTCTGAAGGGAAATGGAAGAGGGTGAATCTGGGGGAGGAGGGAGGTAGGGAGAGGAGCTGAGCTGGGAGGGGTGGAGAGAGGGGAAACCATGGTAGGGATGTACTGGATGAAAGAAAAGTCTATTTTCAATAGTGAAAAAAAAAAAGAGCACAGTGCCATGACAAGTTACAGAGCTGTTACTATATTTAGGCAACTCTTTGTGTCCAAATATGGAATGATCCTCAAGATGTGCGATATAAAATTTGACACAAATTTTTCATATAGAACGCCAGCATGATTTTGAAGAAATAGATTATACATCAAGAAATATATGGGCTCCTTTCAGAGATTCATGTAAGACATTGCCTTTGGAGAAAGAAACTGAGAGAATGGACATGGGGTATGGGTGGGGGCTTATATTGTCACTGCATACCCTTCTGTGCCCTTTGAACTTTATGTATATTCATTAGTAAAACTAAAATCTGATTCTGATTTAGTCACACAGGCTTCAGAATTTCGGGGACTGGGTGGAAACTTGCTCTTATAAGACCTAGACCATCCAAAGCTCTCTCCTTCAACCAATTTAGCTTAAATCTAGTTGCCCACTGTCTAGGTTGAATGAAACAGATCTTTGTCTTCACTGGTCCTGACTTGCCCCCGGTGGATGAGGGAAATGGGAGAAGGATCTTGCATCCTTTCAGAAATATTAGTATGCAACCATGGCTAAGCATCTTCTTTTCTTTGTTTTTTTGTTTGCTTGTTTGTTTGGTTGGTTTTTCAAGACAGGATTTCTCTGTAGCTTTGAAGCCTGTCCTGGAACTAGCTCTTGTAGACCAGGTTGGCCTTGAACTCACAGAGATCCGCCTGCCTCTGCCTCCTGAGGTGTGTGCCACCACTGCCCGGCTAAAGGTTTAATTTTTTTTATGTGCATTGGTGCCTGCACGAATGTCTGTGCAAGAGTGCCAGACCTTCTGGAACTGGAGTTATAGACAGTTGTGAGCTGTCATGTAGGTGCTGGGAACTGAACCCCGGGTCCTCTGGAAGAACAGCTGGTGCTTTTAACCATTAAGCCATCTCTCCAGCTCTTAAGCATCTTCATGATAGTACAACCCACAGTCAATTTTCTCCCATGAAGCTAGTCCAGACCTAGTCAGAGGAGCCATCCATGTAGAAGAAAAGAAAATGAACAAAATTTGGTTGATATGTGTATTAATCAGGGTTCTCTAGACCAGTAGTTTTCTACCTGTGGGTCACAGCTCCTTTGAGAGTCAAATAACCCTTTTACAGCAGTTGCATAAAAGGTATCTCACATATCAGATAATGATATTATAATTCATAACAGTAGCAAAATTACAGTTATGCAATAGCAACAAAATAATGTTATGGTTGGGGTTTGCACAACATGAGGAACTGTGTTAAAGGGTAGCAGCATTAGGAAGTTCTAGAGGAACAAAAACAATAGAATAAATATATTTTTTAAAGAATGCTATTTTTTTGGCTTACACCATATGGCCTGAGTAGTCCACAGGATTGTCTCATACAAGACATACCAAGAACCCAGTAACTGTTTAGTCCATGAGCTTCAGGCCTCAGTAGTTCCAATCTGATGTTGAGAGCCTGGGGAATTTCTGGAGGCCACTGATCTTCATTTCACACTGAGAACATGAATAAGTCGGTTCCAATATTGGCAGAGGAATCAACAGCAACAGAGTAGATGGACTTAGTAGCAAGAGTGAAAGCCAGGCAAACAAAACTTTTTTTTAAAGTTTTTCAGTTTTATTTATTTATTATGTTTACAATATTCTGTCTGTGTGTATGTTTACAGGCCAGAAGAGGACACCAGACCTCATTACAGATGGTTGTGAGCCACCATATGGTTGCTGGGAATTGAACTCAGGACCTTTGGAAGAGCAGTCAATGCTCTTAACCACTGAGCCATCTCTCCAGCCCCAAACAAAACTTTTTAAAAGGCTGTCCTTCCATAACCTTGAATCCTCCCACAGCAGTTAAGGCAGTCAAGACAATACTCTAGAGACAAGCCTATAAGCCAAGCTGATCAAGATAATCTCTCACTTGGGTTTTCTCTTCAGGTGACTCTAGGTTGTATTAAAACTAACCATCACCTCATATGAGTAATCTTGGTGTCCTAGAAGATGCTAGAAAGTGTCTCAGGTCAGTTGTGAATATAGGCTCCACCCACTGCCTCTACCATCTACCCCAGCTTCTTTCTGTTTAGTTCTGCCACTAGAAACCTTCCCAGCTGGAAATCTATCGCATTGTCCGCAGATATTATAAGGACCATGAGGATGAGGGAGGGAGACCACCTGCCCTTCCCTGACTCAGTGTGGAGCTTTTGAACTAAATGTGTCGGGATATCTATTGCTCTGAAGGAATGGAAGATGTGGAGGTTGGTTTGGGGAGGGATTAGTTTTAGAAACGAAACACTTCAGAGGGAGAGAGAAAGCCTTGTGGGCCATCAGAATGATGGATCGGAGTACCCAGACGCCAAAGTAAACACATTAAAGGAGCAAGTGCAGAGAGGGATCTGAGGCAAGGACAAGACAGAGCCAGCCCTGTCACGTACTTACTGCAGAGCCAGAGAGCGAGGGAAAGATGTGCATGCCTTAATGGTCAGAACATGTGTTTCAAAGTTTCAATGCAACCATGGCTGTCTGACAGCTCATGCCTCGCTTTTGTGGCTTTTGTGGCTAGTGTTGAAACCACCCTTCTATCCTAGCATAACTGGGGGTAATTGACCTGTGAAGAAACCACAGCAAAAAGACACTGCCAGAACTGGCCATCCATCAGTGGGAAGCCTTGGTCCCAGACCCCCACACTGGGGACCTCAAGCTTCCATGGAAGAGCAAGTACCAGAATGAAAGATGCTGGCAGAGACAGAAGCTCCAGTCGCCACCTGGGAATCAGAAGGGGTCAATGAAAAAAATTTCAAAGTGTATGGCAGTCACAAGGGCAGTCATGTCATGGCTCTCTGGACTGAAGGTTCATCTATGTGGGCTCACATGCATGAGTGTGCATATGGACATATGCACATAAGAACCTACACATGAGTAATCACTGCTTAAGGCTTGTTTGGCTCCTGAAACTGCTGTTAGGAGCATGGCATGCAGCCAGAGAGAAGAGGCAAGGAAGTGACGTATTTCTGTCATAGTGCACTTCAAGAGTGACTCCATGTAGTGGCATTCCAACTGTATTTTAATAAACAAAGACTACCTGAAGATCTGAGAGTAAAATAGTCCCACCGGTCAGCCATACAATCCAGATTATGGCAACACACACCTTTAATCCCAGTAGCCATAATGACACACATCTTTAATCCCAGTAGCCACACTAGTTGCCATAGAAACTGGGTGGTGTATGCCTTTAATGAAGGTGGTGCACGCCTTTAATCCCAGCCCTAGAGATGATTATAAGACAGGGGTGCAGGGGGGAAAGACAACTCTCAGACACAGTGTCCTTCTGAGATTCCAGGAGGCAGGAGCACCATTTTCGGACTGAAGTGGAAGTAAGAACCAGTGGCTAACTGTTTTGCTTTTTGGATCTTCATGTTGAATCCCAATTTCTGACTCTGAGTTTTTATTAATTGTGTTTCATTTAATCGTGTTTCAACTCCAGACTTCTGTCCTCACTTCTGCGATCAGGCCTTCGTGCACACATGTGGTCTACTCCTACTCTGTCCAGTTTATCTCCATGCGACAAGTGGTTACAAACCTGAAAAACAGAGCCCACAGGGCCATGACAAGTACCATAAATGTTTCAAGCATGAGGCTCAGGGGACCAGAAAGCTGGAGAGTGTGTGGCCATCAAACACACTCAAGCTCAGATTTGTAATAAACACCATGTTGACAAAATAAAGCGTACCACATGTATGCTCTGTGGGCTGTGAGCTCAGCAGGGCTGGTTAACATAGACAGCAAAGTTCAGAGGAGTAGAACGGAAACAATAGCTTCAGAGCACAACAGTTAATAACTACGAAATTCCCTGGAGGGAGGAGGAGGGGAAAGCGCGAGCCTTCACAACCATCTCAGGAAGGCAATATTATCCTGCACTTTGTGGGAAGAAACACAAGCATAAAGATGTGGAGTAGCTTCTCCGACGGCATACTAGTCAGAAGGACCAGCCAGAACATGGCCTGAGGCTGTTTACAGGGTTACTACTGAAAAACACTGCCTGTGGATTCAAAAGCTACAAGGGAACCAACTCTGAAGTGCAAGGGCCTGGATGCGTCTCTACAAAGTAAGCTAGAAGTCCCAATGAGTGTTCTAGGATGCCCCAGCCCTCTTATCTCCACAGAGCTTGCTTGGTGGGCTATTTGAGTAGCACCTCTGTCTACTTTCCTGTGTACAGATGGACACGATGAGCAATGAAAGCCAATTCTTTCTGATATTAGAGCCAAGACTTTGGCCTGACTTGGGCAGTCCCTAAGCCATGAGGTCACCGCTCGGAGTAGTATTAGATGGCAGGAGACAATCACTTGGACTCCTCTTGTCCTATAAAGCCTAGTAAAAAAATAAAATGAAAATAAAAATAAAAATAAAATAGAAATCCCACTGACTCAGTGGGATTGTTATTATAACAGACTACATAAACTACATGGCTTGCACAACAAACATTAATCACAATTCTGAGGCTGAGAACTCCAAGATTAAGGCGTCAACAGATTCTGTGTCTAAGTGAGGCGGTGAAGACTTTCTCTGGTTTGTAGATTGTAACTTTCCTGCTGTATCTTCACATTGAGGGAGAGGAGAACCCTAGCTTCTTCTTCCTATCATGGAGGCTTCACCTTCATGGCTTCATTTAAGCCAAGTTACTTCCAAATACCATGATCTTGGAGAAATGGAGCCTCGCCATTTGAACTCTGGGAGAATGCATTCAGTCTGAAGCAGTACTGATGGAGGGGCATAGCCCACCAGCTGCTGGCCAGGGTATCCTGCAGCAGCATCCCTTGCTTATCACACCGGCTCAATGCAACCTCCCTTCCATTCTTTCCGGCCACCTGCTCGCTGGCTAAAAGCTTGCACTGCAATTCAGGGGAACCTCAATGCTGTCTTCCAAGTCTCCATTCCCAGACCATTGCGTAGCCTGAGCCTTCACACCCATTCTTTAGGGAGAGTGAAGACTTTGAGCACAAGCCAGAGGGTAACTGGAAACCCTCTGCTCCTGTGGTTCACCCACGGAGGACCTACAGATTCTAGCTTGTTATTGTATTCATTTGCTAGAAGCCAAGTCAGTATCCTGAACCTGAGAAACACTGAACCTTGTTTGGAACTTGGAGTTCCAGGGTGTGAAACTGAAAGTTAATCCTGTCCTCCTGCACCAGAGAGACAGAGAGAGCTCAGAAATTAGAGAAGCTGCTTTCCAAAGCACACAGCTGGCCCTGGATGTCTTCCCAGCTCTGCCGGAGAAGGGTGAGCCATTCCGCAAGGGCCATAAGCAAAGAATTGCAGCAAGAGGAATCCTTCAGCACTGGGTCTCTGACAGTCCCAAGTGTAGGTACCCTGACTGGACAGAGGTGTCTTGTGGCATTTGATCTCTCTAATGAACTTAATTAGGACCGTATTATAGCCAAGTAATACGGTCAGAATTTTGATCAGTAATCTGATCAAGAGTGATCAGAAAGCCAGGTATCTACTGCTGTTCAAGAAGCTATCTCAAACAGATGGCTACAATTATTTCCTATGAATCTAGGTGTTGACTGGGCTCAGTCAGACAGTTCTCCTTCTGGTCCCCACAGTAGGCAGTGACCAGGACAGGAGATATCCTGAAAGTTCCCTTTCTCACATGTTCACTGCTTAAAGGACCTGGGACCTCTACTTCCTCTACTTGCTGTTATTTAAAGCACTTCCAATATCTCCTCTCTATGTGTGGACTAGGCTTCCATCCTTTAGTCATTATTAAGGTTATGCTCTGTAGTGGGATATTGAGATATACATGAATAAAGAGGTGATGGTGTCCCCTATCCCCCAGTACAATCTCACTCAATAAGCTGTGCTCCAAAACTGAGAAGAACTGAAGAACCTTAGGAGCTAGCAGGAGGCACAAAGAGGGATGGGTTGAGTCCATTTCGGTGCAGAGAGAGTAGCCTATTGAGATGATTCCTACAGGCATGAACTTGGTTGTTCTGGTGCCAGCTTCAGAGAGGATGTTCTTCCCATGGCTCTGCAAACAAGGTGCTTATTTTGTTTCTGTTTGTTCTGTTCTATCATGATGCCAAACTGGAGAATAGCAAGTGATGCAATTGGTGTTAGGGGCTCAGGGTGAACTAGCTTCCCCTTCTCCTGCTAAACATTTGTTCATCCCATGGGAGCTTGAATTTGATCATTGGAGTGGGTGAGTAGACCATTTTGTATTTGGGATATGGGGTATAGAACCGGCACAAGCATCCTTTGAAGACATCCAAGAACTGACAGGGCCATAGGTAATTATGTATACATGGTATTGCAAAACATCCAAGCAGAATCTAAGTTTACCCAAGAAGGCCAAAGCATATGAGCTGTCCCCAAGCTGGGAAGCAAACCAGAAACCTTTGGAGTTAGAATCAAGCAAATACTCCATCAATGGCAAGGTAAGGAAGATATGAAGCACTCAGTTTTAATCAGACTTCAACCATGTGCTTGAAATCAAACTTGATTTCTGCTTAAATGGTGATAATCCCGGGAAAAATTACCTGGTGCCCACCACATGTTAACCACTGTGTTACACATTTTCTGTGCATGTTTCCCTGAATTCTTTTAAAATCCCTGTGAGGGGTTCTTAGCCTCATTTTACAGCTGGAGAAAGTGAAGCTGAGAAACAACCAAGTGCTCACCGTCAACAATCAAGGATGGAGCTGCACAACAGTCTCCTTGAGCACACCATGTCAGGCTCATTGTTGTCTTATATCTGCTGCCCATCAGCTACACCAAATCCTATCACTGCCTCAGCTGCTGGCTTTGTCTCCCCGGCCAGTGCCTCACTGCTGAAGCCATGGTTGGGGGAGCCTTCGACCCAAGACACTACCACCTCAGCCACCTCCATGTAGGGAGATGAATGTTGTTTTTAACTAAGTCTCTATCCTTTGATTTTACCAATAAAGACTCAGGAACCAGATGCTAGCTCAGAGAGGCAGAGAAATCAGCCAACTGACCTTCCTCTTCTGCCAATGCCTCAGAAACAGAGCTTTTCTCCCACCATTCCCCCCCCAAATGATTCCCCTTTACTCATCTTCCTGACTTCCTCTTACTCTCTATGGTTTTATCCTGTCAACTCATTGCTTGCTCTGCCTCTTGACCTGTGGTTGATTTCATTTAATCCTGTTTACAATAAACAGAAAACTCTTGGATTAAGGGTATGTACTAGGGCTGGGCCACACCACAGCTAAAGGCAAATTTTTTATGTAAATCATGCAATCTCAGGTTTCATAGTGTAATCAAATATCCCATAGCAGGTCACAGTGAGCCTGTGGTGCTGGTGTAGTTTCTTTCTTCCCCATGAAAACACAAGACTACACGTGATTGTCAATCTGGGTTGTCAACTTGACTGGACCAGAATCAACAAAATCTAAAGCTGCTGGCTACTCCTGCCATGGATTGTCATAATCATGTTATTTGAGGTGGGAAGACCCTTCCAAAATCTGAGCTATGGCTTCTAGCAGTAGCCCACATAGAACACGGGAGAAAGAAGCCTTCGCCTTTAACCTGTTCATTATCATTCTTGCTGGCAAATTCACCTCGTCTGTTGCTGGGGCTGGGTTCCAATGAAGCCTGAAAATCGGTAACTTTGTAGGAATCTGCCCAGACTCCAACACAAGATCGGGACTGCAGAGACATCCAATCTCATGGGTTGAACAACTACCAGATTCTTGTAAACCACAGTAATAAATCATAGATATGTGTGTGTGTGATTTATATATGATATATATGAATACTATCATATATATTCATTCTATCCATTCCATTTCTTTAGTGAACCATGACTAATACACTATGTGACTTTCTTACAGTCAAACCCAGCTGGTGAGTGTAGAATAGGGATGTGAGCATGTTCTTTCCCCTCCTCAAGCTCTTTCCCACTGTTCCAAGGGCTCTTATTTGCACATGAGAAGTTAAAGTTGTGTGTGGGGGTGGGGAGGGGGTTGGTCGTCTTCAACTCAGACCGAACTAGCACAAAGCTGAGTAGAGAATACAAAGCAGAGCTCGCATCTCTGCAGAAGTAGAGGAGAAAGTAGATCATTAAGAGGGGTGAAGGGCAGCATGGGAAGCAAGGCTAGCCATATGGTATCACCAGTTTTCACTTAAAAAGCAAGATCACCTGGCCATTGTCTACAATTCCATACCCTGAACGGGGAGTAGAGCAGGTACTCCTAAGAGCTAAACACCTGTTTCCCTTACCCTTTCCTTCCATCTGCTCTCTGGCCTGGCACATGCCTCCCATTCCCAGGGCTGTTTTAAAAGGGCCTCTTCCTAGCTAGTTGGGTCCAAAGAAAACATTCATTTGATTATAGAAAGAGGAGCATCTGTTCGCCTGGATTTGTGGGAGAGCCCATAATCCCTGCATTTTACCTCCTATTAGCCTTCTTCTCCAGGAAAGAAATGTCCTGCTCTTTAAAGTTGAGGCCATAAAACGGTGACAGCTCTCCTGAAAACAGAGCCGAGTCCGGAACATGAAACAGCTCTCCGGATAAAATATACAACTCAGGTGTGGGAGTGAAGGGCTGGGGGTCCTAAAACTCAATCAGTCACCAGTAACGTTTTGTTTGATGGCTTTGGCCGGGCAGTTCCCTACTGTAGAGCATCGCTAATTCCAACATTTTGGACATATTTCCCATTAGCCCTTTATTTGAAATTTTATGCTTCCCCTCATAAAAACTTGCAGCATATTAATGTGCTTGGGATGCTTATTTATAAGTACAGCTGGTCTCCCTTCAAGTTGTTTTCATTGTTGAGTTGCCTGAGTGTGTGCCCTTTGTGTAGCAGCAAAAGGGTGGCTCTGTAACCTAGCAACCAGTGTTATCTCCAAGAGATGATGAGGCCATGTGAGGGTGGGAGTACAGAGTGACAGAGTCTACCGGGGTCTCTGAGGCTTGCCATGCACTGAAATAACTGAAGTTTCCTTTTGCTGGTCCGTCATTCACATTTGGAGTGAGATGTGTATGAACGTTAAGAACAAAGGAGCCCTGAATCAGCCTTCGGCAACTTCCAGAGGAACCTAGCCTTCTGCCTTGTCATCACTAGGAAGGAGCCCTTCTTTGAACCAAAAAGGATAATCAAGTTCTAACCAGGGTTTCCAGTACTTTTATCATGTCATCCAAACAAACATTTCTTCTTTTATTAGATACTTGGTAATCAAAGGTCTTGGTAAGTCTCTGTTCCATTCTTTTCCCTAACCACATTTTCCATTACTTTTATACTAAAGATGAACAATCTACTTAAACTTTAAGACTAGGCCTTCATCAGGTTTGTGTGTGTATGCACACATGTGCATGTGAACAGGTATGTGTGTGTGTATCAATTTATTAAAGGCTACAAGATTGAATACTTCCATTGTACATTTGATTCTTAAGTCTCAGGCATTATAGGAAATTTCTTCTGCACCAACACTGATAAACATTGCACTGACCACTGTTATCTAGAGACCACACTAGCCATTGATTACTAGGAAGATCTGCATCTATTGGGTTCTCTTCAAATCTTTTAACAGGGCTACTACTGCACTTCTAGACCACACACCCTATTCGCTTGAGAGGTTTGAGGGTCAGAACTGGTTCCACAAACTATTCTTTTCCACAGGCACTGAATGCTCCATGTGAGAAACCAAATAAATGTTTGCAAGTTAAATCTTATTCACCATCTTCATCTTAGCAGAATTGATGCCTTCTTGGTCAGAAAAACCACTACTTAATGATGCTTGTCAAACAAGCTAGCCACTAAGCACAAAGAACATCTTGGGTCTGGGGAGATAGCTCAGTTACAAAATGTTTGCCTTGTAAAAGCAGGAAGATCAGAGTCTGGAACCCAAAAACCCACAAAGAAGCTGAGTGCAGGGCAGAGACAGGAGGATACCTTGAGCTAATTGGCCAAACAGCCTAGCCAAATCAATGAGCTCTGGGTTAAGTGAGAGACCCATCTCAAAAAAAAATGGAGAATGTTTGGGTAGCAATTCTGATATCAACCTCTGGAGTACACACACATACACACACACAGTGCACACATTCATACACACAAACATGTGTACACATATATCACATACATACAAGACAACCTTTGAACTTATATGCCTAGATGCTATTCAAAAATGTCGTCTATCAGTCAGGTGTCTTTCAGTTGCACAGACACTATCTGAAACTGAAAGAAAGACACTATGTTGAAATGAAAGAAAGGAGACCTATTTATACAAAGTGACAATAAATTGAAATTTATCTTGCTCTTGATCTCAAAGTGGTTTGGTGACATCCAATAACATGAGAGAATATAATCCAATGGTTGAATATTTATACAGGGTGTGGTAAGATAAGTGCCCTCTCCACTCCTTTATCTTCCACAAGCCTTGCTTGGCCCTTTCTATTGTCATTGGTGGTCAAGTCCCTCTAGATGTCAAGAAATTCAACCCAGGAGGTGAAAAGAAAGTAAGACTAGAGGCAACTGTGGTCATTTAAGAGAAAAGATGTGCAGTTGTTGGCATAAATGCTTTATTTAAAATACTAACAATTGTAGTAAATATGTAACCCTAAGAACTAAGACTTCTTATTTTATCCAAGGTAAGACAGAAGATTTACCCAGCAAGCAGCTATGACCAGGGTCATATCACACTTTGAAGAACTCAGTGAGTCAAGTTAACATTATATCACCCAGAAGATGTCCTGATATATATACAACCTTGCCTCCATCTGTTTTCACCCACATGATTTAAGATCCTATGTCCAAAACTGACCACGTTTATAGACTAGAATTGTTCAAAGAGGGGAAGACTATAGACTGAGAGTCATGCCATACACCTTTAATCTAGGCACTCAGGAGAGTGAAGCAGGTGAATCTTTTTGAGTTTCAGTCCAGCAAGTTGTATAGTGAGATGGGGGTAGGGAGAAAGAGAGAGAGGAAGAGAGGGGGGAAAGGGAAAGAGAGAAAAGAAACAAGCCTCTATAGAAGTAGTCTGGGAACAACATATCTGAGCTATTTTCTCTACTGGTTATCACTGAGTCCAGCATTCCAGGCAAAACCAAGGAGACAATAGACCATCAAAGAAGTGCCAGTTCTTGCTTCCAATGGACAGCAATGACTCCCAAGAAAAAAGCTGTCTAAGAAACAAATGAGGGTGGAGAGGCACAGCACTAGCAGGGGGAGGAGGATTTAAAAATCCTTTGCTCCTCTATCAGCAGCATATTGCAGAGAAGAAGCACAGATCCACTGTGTCAAACTGTTTGGCTCTGCAAAAGGTTTGGCAGGTAGCGAGAGACTTAGGCTTTCCCAAGGTTAGGCTAATTCCCACAGTGCTGGGCTCCATATCTAAGAAACAGCCACAGCCATCTAAAAGGATGAATGTTTTTGACTGTTTTCCTCTCCCAGAATGCACCATATTTGCACATGGCCCTCCCAGCCTAGGCAGCACTCTCAGAATCCTTGGCTCTGACATCAAGTAAGATGGTGAATCCAGGGAGACTTCTTCCAGATGTGCAATGCAAAGCCAGGCTCCTCCCATCTGAGAAGGAAGAACTTGCTCTCCCTTCCTCCCCCTCCTCTAATGCTAAAAACTCTCACTCTTTTCTACCTGGCTCCAAATAATAACCTACTGAGCAAGAACTGAGGGGGGGGGGAACCCACCCACCCTCCTGAGGTAAGGAAGAGGCTTCCTCAAGGCTGTTTGTGGTGGTTAATCTTGACTTGTTTGCATTTAGCAGCCTGGGAGATATACACACCCACTTCTGGGTGCGTATATGCTTCAGAAAAAATTCACTAAGGAAGAACAACACACCCTGACTGTGGGCAGGGGCAGGTGATCTCTAGGACTGAGAATCAGGACGGAATTAAAGTGGGAAAAGAAGGCAGCCATGTTCAGGCATTCTCTCTGTTCCCTGCTCATCATGCTGTGAGCTGCTCAGAATCCCACACGCCATCAACTGTGATGGACTAAAATATCTGAAGCTATCAGTCAAAATAGATCTCCCCTCTCCTCTCCTTTTAAATTGCTCACGGCAGGTATCTGTCACAGTAACAAAAAGTCACTGACACATTGGGACTTAGAATAAGAACTGCCTCCTGGAAGCAGAATGTCCTCCTTCCAATCCTACAAACTTCCTTGTCTTAAATCTTTTGTCTTATGAGGCTGACAGCATGCACATCTACTAGTGAAGACTCAGAGGCTCAGGAGGACATGCACATAGGTACACACACATGCACACATACACATACACACACACACACACACACACACACACACACACCCCAAGTTCAGTGTGTCCTAATTTAGCAATTAGACTCCTCTAACTTCTCCAGAATTGATTGTCTTGCTGAATAGGGCTAGTTTATATATCTTAAAGAACAATCTAAATAAAAGGAGCTAAGTATTTTCCCAAAAAAATAATCTGATAGCCAATGCAGGGTCTCTATGGGTGATGATATATATATAAATATATGGGGGAATATACGTATAGAATAGACATTATGGCAGGAACTCTCAAACAGGCTTCAAACAGATCTTGAGATGAGCTACATTCTGCGTGATGTACTCAGGCCAAGTTCCAGAGCTCCCACCGTCCCTAGGTGTTGTAAACAGAAGTCAGTGTCTAAGACCAAGAACGAGGAAAGGATAGAACGAAGTAAGACCTCCTGGAGCTAGACAATAACCTAAGCTTCCTAGAAGTGACCTAGTAATGCTTTGTCCTCACCAGTCCCACCATCCGGGCTGCCTCTGTCCTCTGGAGAGCCCGGGGTTGCAAGCAATACAAACACGGCAGCACTGTCATCTAAGAGCAGCTGCTTATCCCCGGTTCAGAATCCTATCGGATGCCAGGGTGTGTGCTCATGAACGTCCCTCTACTCAGGCCACTCTTGTTCCAGTTCTGTATAGTTGTGTATGAAAACGCTGTTTATGGCACAGTTTAACAAGCTGTAGGGTTCCAACTTAGCTTAGTTATTTTCTTTTTTTCCAAAACTTCTAAAGCACCTATTACACTCACTCTTTGAATATGTTCTGACCATCAGATTCATCATACCATCCACACAGACTTTTCCTAATCATCATTGAGTCATATACAGCAATGAATGAAATGTGGAGAAAAACGTTGTCCTCAGAAGACAGTGGAGACACAGTGAGATGATTAGTGAGAAGGACTTTGCAGAAGTCACATGCTGGGCAAGCTAAAAGTAACCACATAGTAGTCCTTACCAGAACCCCAGGTCCTGTGATCTGAATCACAGGGGGTGACATCCTTTTCTGGCATACAAATCCCATCCATGGGAGGAGAAAGCACCACCTCTACGGAACCCTGGGAAAACTGCCACCCTCCCTGGAGCTGATTCCCACCTGCTTGGTTGAGGCAGAGCTGGCAAAATCAGGATACTTCTGATTGCCTCTGGCCTAATTTTCTACAACCCATTGGTCTTACTGTATCCAATGATTTCCTGGGAAACATGAGTGATACTTTGGGTTTTCAAGTCTTGGCAGTCCTTTTAAGTGGGTTCGATGAGGCCTGAGCAGGACACAAAGCATTCGCCCATGCGCACACACTCACAGGGTGGGCAACAGAAAGGACCGACAGCACCTCCTTTGCAGATTCTGAGTTGCAAAAGGTGAAGAGAACCGTACGAATTCTACAGTTCACATTTCGCTTTAGATTAGAAGGAAAACCGCAGTAAAATAAACCGTGTCAATCAGGCCTGCTGTGTAAACAAGTGGTTAATCGTAAGTCATGAGAGAGTTTGCATTTTTTTTTATGGAGTGGCCAGTGACAAAGATCCAAAACCAAACCTTCTCTTTCATGGCTATTTGGAAAAGGAACAAGGAAAGCTTTTGTTTTCCCTCTGGGAGCTGCAACAGCCAGTCCCTGGCTCCCTGAACAGCCTCTCTGAGCAATAAGCTGGTGGTTCTGACTCCTGGAGCTGGCCCTGGAGTCCAGCAACTGCCTGCAGTAGGCTGGGGTAAGGACCTGCACACTCCAGCTCCCCTAAGGCTCCCAACCATAGAGTTGTCTCCTCAGGACCTTAGCCCCGAAGTTACCTCTGAGCAAATGAGAAAAAGGTGATCTTATCATCACTAGGGTGTGGTTACAGCTTGGCAGGAAGTCAAAGCCTGCTGAAAATTAGGAAAAGGTGCCCCTACCTTCACATCATTAGTCTCCAAACCTCTTCTGTCAAGGGTCAAATAGGTTTACAACAATGAGGTCCCTCCCACAGCAACTCGACTGTGCCATTGAAACACAAAGGCCGCCACAAAACAACCCTCAACAAATGGGCATAGCATGTTCAACAATGGCTTTATCTGCAGAGCTGGCAGATCTGACTTAACTCGTGGGCCATAGATTACCCACCCCTGCTTTGAAAAGATGCAGAGCCAAGGCTAGCCCATGGAGCACAGACTTAAAGCTCATCCTTGCCCACCCCTTAGATGGGGTATCTTGTGTATAAATCTCATGGCCCTAACTATGGTGGTAGTCCTGCCCTCAAGTACCCAAGGTTCCAGTGGCCACAAAGGACAAAGTCTTCAGACTTGGGATGGAAACTCAAATGAGTCTCAGCATCCTTCATCCATTATTTATCCGAGGTTGTTTCGCCAAATCTCCAGTACTGGAGTTGGGCAATCAGAAGGACAGTCCCACAGAGAACCAAAGCCATCTCCCATGCCACTGAGTAAGCCCAAACCTGCAAACTACACTAAGGCCAGCTTGGAAAGCCAGACTTCTTCTGTTACATGAATAGATAAGGAGAAGGTCCGTGAAGACAGGAAATCCAACAGAGACAACTCCCAGGGCTTCTGAGATGAGCAAAGCCGCCTGTTTCCTGGGGCCTTTTCTTTTTGGGCAATATGCCTATTAACCAATGAATAATTAGTTGGAGGGGAAGAGGAAGAAAGAAGAGAGTTATTTCTGGACATTTTTCAGCTTTGTTCCCCTAACCAGCCATCCAATTATAATTAAAATATGGTGGGGGTTTTAAACAAACCATAAACAACCCACAAACTTACACTACAAGCCAACTACGGAAAGCACCCAACTAACTGTACCAGCAGCAGCAGGAGCCACTGCAGGAGGACCCAGGAACCCTGGTCTAGTGTTAAGTGGAATTCTCTGTTACATTGCTCACCTCGGCCTTGACCTTCATCAGTATCCAAACCTTACCATCCCACACCCCGACTGACATCTCTTCCTGTCATCTAACGAGGCCACATTTTGTTGGAAGGTCCCTTGTCATTTACAGCTCTAACAGAGACATATCATTTTAATGAAGCTCCTAACTCAGGCCGAGTAATGATTGTGCACAAGATCATAACACACACATGCTGCTGGCCTGGAGACAGCCAGGGCCCCGGATTTAGCTGAGCCTTTGTGGTATCACACTTAAAATATTGAAGACAACTGAGGGAGGCTGGCATTCCTGCGTCAGTAGCAGATGCTGGACAATGTCACTCCAAATTCAATTATCCAGAAGAAAGTGTGATTCATGTGAACGTATTTTACAAGCTCCTATAATTTATCATCCTTTGTTTTTCTTTATGAATAACAGATTTTTCCCTCAGTTCAAAAAGCACATGGGAGGGTTGGACGGATGAGCGGGAGACCGAGAGTCATTTAGTTTTTCTTCAGTTGAACAGAAGGGCAGGCACGTTCTTTCCCATACCGCAGTTTGGCATGGGCTAGAGGCAGGAGGAAGGGCTGGTACCAAGAAAGTACATGGCAAGTTGTGGATGACAAACACAGTGACACCACACAAGAGAGGGAAGGAGGCAAGCAGCAGCCATAGAAGTCAGTGACAGCTGGAGGATCTCAAGCCCTGGCAATGGAACATGAGGCAGAAGCTACCCAGATACTACCTAAAGCAAGAACAGCTCAGGTGGGTAGAAACCTACATGCAAAAGAGAGCTTTCAATGTCGAAGGTGTGACAGTTTTCCTTGTCTAGGGAAGGTAACGCCCTTTGGGAACACATACTGCATTCAAGCATCATCTTAAAACTTATCTTCTTGGGTGGAGTCCAAAGTTTGTCCAGGACTCTCTATAGTGACTAAGATGTAAGCTCTGCCATGCCTTTGCTCCACCATTGTGGACTCTAGCCTTCTGAAACCATAGCCCAATTAAATACTTTCCTTTGTAAGGTGCCTTGGTCAAATTGCTTTATCACAGCAATAGAAAAGTAACTAAGACAGAATTGGGTGCCAGGGAGTGAGTGGGTTATTGCTATGAACAACCTGACCATATTGATTTTAGGAGGAATATGGAAGATGTTGTGACTTTATATTTATCTATAAATGTAGATAGATCATATAAACAGAGCTTATTGGGCCATCTGAGTGGAATCCTGAACTAAGATCAATATGGACTATAAAGGCCCAGTCAAGAGGTTTTAGGGGAAACAATGATACCAACTGGGATGGAGACCATTATTGTGATATTTTAGCTGCTTTCTGCCCTTTTCCTAAGAATTTTCCTGAGGTTAAAATTTTTAAATAATGAACTAAGTTTTTGGTAGAGGAGATTTCAGGCTAGCCTTTGACTGACTCTGTTGTATGGTTATCAGTTATCACTCTTATGCAAATCTAAAAGAGGAAGTGGAGCAAAAAATACAAAAAAAAATGGAAGAGAAAACTCACACTAGAAAAATTAATGTCATACAGTCAAGGCTTGTGATGAAAGAGATAAAGAAATTAAGGAGATGCCTGATCCAAATTGGATAAAGGGATAAACACCCTCAGAAGGAGACCTCATATATCTAAGCTTCCAACTCGTGGAATGAAAAGGCCTAAGAAACATTCTGCTTATTAAAAGCAATAATAAATCAGAGAATGTGATTTAAGGGGGTCAGAGTTCACCCTGAGTCGGTAGCCAAACTTGGTGGTGTCATCCCCATTGTTCTGACTTTAGAGTCTCATAGGATACCTGAGTAAAGAGATTGTGGAATCTTCCTCCATGGTTAAGGGAAGTCCCTGATTCCAGGCATGTGGCAGGGAATCCCTATCGCCCATTGTCTGAAGCTGTAAAAGTGAAGTCTTGATTGTGTTGGAGACCCCAAGGTATTAAAGGTGCCAGAGCCAGGGGAAATTGCTCAGAACTGTATGCTGTAGGCAGCAAAACCAGAAGAGTAGAGTATTCTAAGCCCTATAACATTGGGCATGGAGCTAGAATATTTGGAGATTACTCTGCTAGGTTTTCTTCTTGCTTTGGTTCAGTATTTCTTCACTAGGCCCCAGGCCTCTCTTTTGGGATGATAATGTACATTCTGTGCCATAGTATGCAACTGGCATTTAGATATTACAGGATTTACAACTAAAATGATATTGTCTTGCGTCTCAGAAGATTCTTTAGAATTTGGACTTTTAAATGGTTATTAGACTGAAAAAAATCTATGGGGACTTTTGAAGTTGAACTAAATGCATTTTGCATTAAGATAGAGCCTTGATCCTATGTGGTATAGGGAGTAGAATATCCTTGTTTGAATGAGAATGGGCCTCACAGGCTCAAATGTCTGAATACTTGCTTCCCAGTGGGTAGAACTGCTTGGGAGAGAAGGTGTGGCCTTACTGGGGGAGGCACATCACTGAGGGTGCACTTGGAGGCTTCAAAATACCCATGTCACTCATTCCCAGTGTACCCTCTCTGCCTACTGATTATGGATCAAGGTGTGAGCTCTTAGTGGTTTGTGCTGCCATGCCTACGCTCCACCATCATGGACTCTACCCTCCAAAACTGTAAGTCCAATTAAATGCTTTCTTTCATAAGTTTCCTTGGTCATGGTGTTTTTAGTACAGCAACATAAAAGTGATTAAGAGAATCTTTGACAGCAGAGCTTCCTGTAGGACCTCTCTCCTCTTGCCAGCACACACAGAGCAAAAATTTCCCCTTCCAAAGACTACAAATTAGGGAGTCTAAGAAGTGAGTTGTCTTCAGGTCCCTTTGTACATGTGCAAATGCATAATATTGTCAGTTCCTTTTACAAAAAAAAGATGCAAAGAAATAGAAAAGAGAGCTCCTGGGAAGAAGCAGAGATTGAGCCATCTAGCAGATGGAGCTCCATCTGTGAAGGAGAGAAAGGATTAAGAAAGATAAGCAGAAGGAATTTCAGGCAGAGCCTTATCCACAGTGATTGGAAGGGACTATTTTTTAAATAGCAATGTTTTCCATCCCACCATCTTTTCTTCAATATAAAGTTCATATTCTCCTACAACTTTGACCCTAAAAGGGTCCTTTATCTCTTTGATGAGAAGAATATGCAGAGTTGGCGTAAGGCCAATCTTCTCTACAGCTTTTGGCACACATGTTCATAGGGTGTTCTTAATGGGAAATTGACTACTTTTGTGAGACACCTGCCTTACCAATGTGGGTACTTCCATTAACATCCCTACTAAACTCCTAGGTGATGGTCAGCTGGTGAGCTGTTATGAATGTTAAGCCTGCAAATAACTTGAGTCCCCAAGTATCATCTGATTCACTATGAGAAACTCCCAGGAGGGAAGCATCCAACTGAACCTGGTCAACTCACAGAGCTTGGGAAGATTAATTATAATGCCTCAATGTGGTTTGCTGCTTATCAAAGGGTAACTAAATGGATGATATTCAAAACATAGGGTATGACGCAGGACACTGACTAATGAGTCTTGCTTGGCTATAGGATTGGAGCAGAATTCTTAGGGATCACTTAATATGCCAGATCACCATCCTCCAGTCTCTCAACTGTAAAGAGATCCTGCAGTTGCTAGGAGGGTAGCCAAGGTAGCAGAAGGCTACTCAGAGAAACTGCAGCAGCATTTATTTTAACAACTGTTACAAACATACTTATAATAAACAGAAGGACATCATTTCTGTCTAGCTTCCATTTCTACACACGGGGGTGGGGAGGAAGAGGGGCAGAGGAGGGAGGGGGGATGGGAAGAGACAGGGAGGGGGAGAACCTGAAATTCACACCTTTAGATTTGTGGGGTTATGTCATGTAGAACAGAAGTCTGTAACCAGCCCCAGCTGGTGTAACGAAGTGCCACTCCTAGGATCTAACAGCCTCAAAAATAGCCAATACTATCTCTGTTTTAGTACTCTTCCTAACCATGATTGCATTGTATTTTTACAATGATCAAGAAAAGTAGATGTTACTGGCCTTGATTTAAATGTGGGGAAATCAGAAATCCAGAGTCATTAAAAAGGGCAAGGATGGAATGACAGGAAGTATGTATTCATCAGAAGAGTTTATTTCTACTTATAGTTCTGACACCATCTTAATTTCAGACCTTAAGCCAGTGTTGTGACTGCTTGGAGTTTCCCTGCTCCCCCCTCCAGTCCCCTCCCCATCCCCCCTCTTTTTCTCAACTATGAGAAACAGGAAGATAAACCCCGGGAACACATCTGGTATTACCACGCTCTGACTTTGTGGTTTGTCTGCCAACATCAGGAAGGGAACCATTATAGAACCAGAACAAGAATTCAATGCACCTAGCTCCTTGTTTGGTGCTCCCCTCTGCTTCGGTGAACAATGAGGTGGCCAAACTTGCTGTCTCTTAGACAGACGAATCCCTCTGTTCATGTTCATGGCCCTGAGGCTAATGTCTTGTATCCAAGAAGATAATCCCCACCCTCATACTTAGAGGGTCTCTTTGCCACCAGTTACATGTGAGGATGAGGAAATTGAGGCAAGGGAAGGGCAGAGACGAGGCTAGCGCTGATGTGATCTTATGGGTTAGAACATGTACTATCCCCAGTCCTACTTAGGGTGTCTACTGTTGTGATAAAGACCATGTTTTTTTGGATTTTTTTTTTTTGGTTTTTCGAGACAGGGTTTCTCTGTAGCTTTGGAGCCTGTCCTGGAACTAACTATTGTAGAGCAGGCTGATCTCGAACTCACAGAGATCTGCCTGCCTCTGCCTCCCAAGTGCTGGGATTAAAGGCATGCGCCACCACTGCCCAATGATAAAGACCATGTTTAAAAGTAATTTGGGGAGGAAAACATTCATTTAATCGCACAGGTTACAGTGTGTATCATCGAGAGAGAATAGGGCAGGAATCTGGAGGCAGGAACTAGAGCAGAGACCATGGAAGAGTGTGCTTACTGGCTTACTTCTCAGGCTTTCTCAAGCTACTTCTGTATAGTTTCCAGACTTGCCCACAGGCTAGGGTGTTAGGGGCATTTTCTCAGTGAAAGTTTCCTCTTTCTGAATAACTCTGGCCTGTGTCAAGCTGTTACACAACTAGCCAGCACATCTCCCATGAGCTCATGTACTTGAACACTTGGTTCCCAACTGTTGGTGTTGTTCGGGGGAGGTTTTAGAATCATTTGGCCCTGGGACCCAGCTGGCCAATACAGGGCTGTATAGATGGGGCTTGGGGGATCAAAGCCAAGTTCTCTTCCACTTTACATTTCCTGTTTAGCTGAGATGTGAGCAAGCTTCTCACACTCTGACAGCCACATCCAAGAACTACTCTCACCTTCATGATGCCACCATGCCTTCTCTGCCTTGAAGCTGTGAACTAAAATAAATCCCTTCTCTCCTAAGTCATTCCCATCATGCAGAGAAAAGTAACTAATACAGGTGTGTGGGGGGGTTCTGAATGTCAACTGGACATGGCAGGTCAACTCTGAATCAACCCAGAGTCCCACAAGGGAAGCCAGTCATCAGGACAGACACTGTGTTATTTAGGAGTCCAGAGCCCCTGTCCTGACCTGGTCCAAACACAGCCTTAAGAAGTGGTGGATCTCTCCAGAGATGATGTGGTTTCCAATAAAGCATTCCAGAATATGAAACTGGCTTCAAAGGAATGTGGATCTGCTCATTCCCCGCTGGCTGAGAATCAGCCAGGGAACTTTATTCTTATTGGGTTGGAGATGCCTTGGTCACCAAGCTTGAAAAATGCACCAAGAATTCTGACCCAGATGGAGAATTGTGTGTGATGCACTTGGCTCTCTCCTTCAGGCAAGAAGTGTAACTACTCTCCCCCGACATACTCGAACTTTGAAACAGAAGTGAGGATCTTTCTGCCATAACTTTCCCATACCTATGAGACTGAAGAAACAGAGGGAAAGCCGAAGCCTTAGCCACTCGAGGAAAGGGCAGTATGATTAACAGCATAATAACACGTGAGAGAGAATTCCCAGGCAAAGACCAAACAGTGTCCATAATGAGGGATCATGGGAAAGCAGTCCAAGGTGAGAATTCAGCTACAGAATCTGAAAAGACCAGGTTGGTATGAGTAGATAGAATTGGATGGAAATATAGATAAATTCCTGTAAATGTTCCAACATTCTCTGACACTCCATCCCCAAGTATGTGTACATGGGAAGCAGATGCAAAAGAAGACACCTGAGCCACTAAAGGATGGAGAGCATCCACTTTACCTGTGACTGACTTGGATATACGTGGGCTACCAGCAGGGTGCTTAATTTTATTTATCATGGTTAGGCCAAAATTTGTCCACATTTTGTCTCAGAGCTTTTTCCTTCTGTATATCTTACGTTCATTCTTTTGTGAGCCTAGGATCCTCTTCCTGTTTAGTCTCTCTGCCTGCCAGCCATGCCTGTCCTTTCTCTGCCTAACTATTGACTGTTCAGCTTTTTATTTGACCAATCAAGGTGAAACAAATGCAACACATCTACATTAAATGAATCCAGCATCCACAAAAGTAGCACACCTTTGCACAGTTAAAGTAATATTCTGCAGCATAAGCAAATGTAACACATCTTTGCCTACTGAAAGTCATATTCCACAACAGCTGTGTGTACTGATAAGTTCTAACTGTCAACTTTATACAACCAGAATCCACTGGGGAGAGAGCCTCAAATGAAAAATTATATACAATAGGTTGACTTATGTGAATCTTGGGGGATTGCCTCAATCATTAATTGATGTAGAAAGACCTGAACATAGGTGGCACCATTTCATGTGTGAGACCCTGAAATGTGTAGAGTGGGAAAAAAAAAAGCTAGCTGAGTGAAAACAAACAAACAAGCTGGCCAATGGGTCTATGCTCTCTTTTTGTTCTTGATGACGTATGTGGAATGACTAGCTGCTTGAATTCCTGCCTTGACTTCTACAAAATGAACTGTAGTTGTGTCTATCTAAATATTTTTATCCCCAAAGTTTCTTTTTGTCAGAGTGTTTGTTGAGAAAGTAGAAATGAAATCAAAACACTGGGCAAGTATAGAATTTGATTGTCAATCCCCAGCACCCATGTAAAATGTTAGGCCTGACCTTGCACACGCATTACTCCAGTGCTGTAGGAGAGTGGAGACGGGGATTGCCAGTGCTTGCTGGCTACCATCTTAGCTATCCTGGCACCTCACACTTAACATGTACAAACTAAGTTTCTCTGGTCCTCATCTGTTAATTCTCCTGATGAATAATATTGCTATTTATCTGATTCCACAGGTCATTAACTTAAAAATCAAAGGTGACTGATATCTCTCTATCAATCGATCTCTCTATCTATCATCTCCCTTCCACATCCAGCAATCCTGATGTCCTTCTCATGTGGCCTCATATGGTCAATACACTCACAGGTTGGAGGGAGCTATGGATGTTTCCCCTTGTTGCTAGCCTAGGTGAGCTTCAGGGAACAATAGCAATTTATTATGCCCTCTAGGGGAGTTGGCCTAGGACATCAGCACCTTGGAGAGCTCTGGCTCTGACCTCTGCTGGGGAGTAAATGGACAGCATGTCCTGGATTCTTCCAGGGGTGGAAGGAGGAAAAGAAGGAACCAGTAGATATTGAGCCCCTCCATTAGCCAAATACTCAACACAATGATTTCAGGACCTCAAAACTCTACGTGGCCCCACATCAGCACAGCCTCTGCTTTGGTGGTCCTGAGTCAGGGCCAAACCAGTTTAATACTAGGACTAGAACTCCCAAGGATGCTGAGCCCAGACCTCACAAGGTTCATCAGCTATCATGATTTCATTCACCTGCAAAATATGCTCCAGCTGTCCCGACTCCTGTTGCCTGTGAGTTTGACCCTCCTCTTGCTGGACTATTTGTGAATGCTCAGCCTTCTTCTGGCCATCCCACAGAAGAACTAGGAAGCAAGAACTTTGAGAATATGAGGCTGAAGCCAACCTCTAGTTTTGAACCACTTTGTTTTTGAACATATGCCATAGCGTGGTCATAGGCTCAGAGGCCTTTGATGAGATGAAGATATCGAGTCATTTTCAGCAGCTACTTGTCATTCCTGTTGGACCCTAGTCCCTAAGAATGGAACAGCCACATAGCCTAAAGTTCCAGGTCTCCAAGTGGAGAGAGAGAGAGAGAGAGAGAGAGAGAGAGAGAGAGAGAGTCTTTTGCTCAGGCATTAACTCAGATCCTCCTGTGCTCACTCTTTCATTCTTCCCAAATAGCCTACACCCCTTCAGCTCCTCCTGACTCTGTCCTGATGTGTCCCTGCCACTGACTGGTCATAGTCTTCTCCGTTACTACAGAGCATTGCACATTTCCTGGTGCCTTCTCTAGCATGTAGAGGTGTAGTTGGGACATTTTCATGGTCCCAACTTAAAAACAAGAGAACTGTGCATGAGACCCTACATGGCTTGCCTCAATGCATGGAACTTCTGCTTCAGGTGACTTTTCTTTATAATTTCTTTAAAACTGATATCCAAAGGCTGGAGAGAGAGCGAAGTCATTGAAGTGTTTGCCTTGCAAGCACAAGGACTTAAGTTTGATCCTCAGAACCCACATAAAATAAACCAGGCATAGTGGTGCACACTTGTAATCCCAGTACCAGAGAGACAGAGACGGGCAGATCCCTGGGAATCACTAGTCAGTTAACCTAGCTTACTTGGTGATTTCCAAACTAGTGAGAGACCTTGTCTCAAAGGCCATGGTGGATAGCATCTGAGGAACAATAGCAAATCTTGTGCTCTGGTTTCTACGTGCACATGCCTATTCTCGTGCACATATATCCATGCACCTGAAGACACACACACACACACACACACACACACACACACACTCACTCACATACAGTGCAATTATAAGGACCCTAATCTAGTGTCACAGTGTCCTTGAAACACTGCAGCCTAGTTTTATAGCACCAATAGCGAAAATGCGCCTTCCAAAATCAAAGAAATCAATCTTTTCAATCAACCATCTTGCCCAATGGGTAAAGGCCCCTGCTGCTAAGCATAATGACCTGAGTTCAATCCCAGTACCCACACTGTGGAAAGACAGAACAGATTCCTCCACTTTGACCTCCACCTGTACACTGGGAAATACGTGCATGTGTGCATGCATGCATGTGCGTGTGTACGCACATACACAGATCAAACAACTAATGTAATAAAAAATTTCAAGATTACACTCATCTGCCTAAAGCATGTGGAAAGCCATCTGCTACTCTGCAGAACACAAACAAAAATTCAGTTCTCTGGAGCACTGTCAACAGCTTCCTCTGAGGTTTTTTAAAATTTCCTGGGGACATTTCCACCCCCTCACTCATAAAGGTCAACCAAGGCTCCCAAATAAAGACCATTTTTAAAAATAAAAAAAAAAGACTTACTGGCAAATGTCTGGACCTGCCTGCTTTTTCAGGCTTGTGTTTACCTTTCGGTTTGCACAGTCCTGGGAGAGAGGCTTCTGCATCTCATAAAGGAAGAGCCACTCAGCTGTCCCCAGATGCCTAAAAGACATGGTCCTACAGGGCAGATGGTCATAATCAGCCATGGAAATTGTGGCAGGGTGGGGGATAGGCTCATCATCCACAGCTGTGTTCAGGAGCAGCTGCGATGATGCACGTGCTGGTCCCAAAAGATGACGATTTTAAGCTTGGTTACAGTATACAATTCGATAACGTAATTTTAGCCATGGTAACTCCAACTCGGGGCCACATGCGGTACCCAGAGCTCACAAGTAAGCGCTCCTATGCCTCTCTTCCCTCCTCCTCTGCAAGTCCTTCTGTGTACAAGGAGTTAAATGCATCATTCTGAACTAGCAAAGATCATTTGCTTGGCAGAAACACCTGATTCACCAACAGGGAACGAATAATCTTGTTTTAGTCTCAGTGCCTTTGAGACCCAATTAGAATGCTACTTTGTATAATGGATGTGTTCTTGGAGGTGCGAGGATTTTCAGTGATAGGAGTCAAATCCTGTATGAAACTGGCTTGTTTGGGAAGCACAGGTCCCTGGCTTCTATACAGTAAGGATCTCCGCTGCAAGTTGCAGAGTCATCCATCATCTCTAGCAAGGACTGTCAGGCACGGTTTCTTTTGTCCCAAGAGGTAGCAAACAGCCTCGTTGCAAATCAACCTACGCACTGGGACTCTCATCACCTTCCTTTCTGCAGAATGCACTAGGTCAGGCAGCCCTTCTGGGTCCCTCCTCTCCTCTTTGCCTCCTTCCCCTGCAGGGCCAGTCTCTGTGCCTTAGAGAAACACCTGCTTTCCAGGAAGCACTGCAAACCACTGGCCTCCGCATGACTCAGACCATTAGCTCTCTCTGCTGCGGGGGCAGCACTCTGACTTCATGCTCCAGATTGATCGAACAGGATTCGCCTCTGAAAAGAGGTCTCGAAATTTCTCAGGTGAACTGGGAGGGAAAGTGCCTGGGGCTGGATAATTGTGGGTGAAGGCCATCTTCCTGTTCTCCTTAAAATAAGAACAACCCGCCTTAAGACAAGAGGGGTCACCCCTAAAAGATTGCCTGGACTCAAGTGCAGAGGCCCTGACAAACAAGGCTGAAAAGTTGAAGACAAGAGCCATGCCTGAGCACCCAGCAGGATCAAGATGAAGAGTTGGGAGAGCATGAGTTATGGAGTCATTTGTCATCTTTAGTAAGGTTTGTAGATGCCTTGTGTCACATCCCCTGGTGATGGCACACTGGAGAGGTGCCATCTCTGAGCTGGTAACCTGTGGCCTTTACCTTAGCAGTCAGAGAGAGAGACACCAGTAAGTCAGGCCACCTGGGAAAGTGAGAGTTGGAAAGGGATGCTACGTAGCTCTTAAAATTCAGCCTGAGCTCTTGGAAAGTGACCCATCATCTTTGCCTTAAACTTTTCCATACGCTCAACCTGAGTTGAACGCCTTCTAACAGCGCACACCATCCCAAGGACCCAAGACAGCTGTGTGGAGAAACTCTGATCCCCACCCTCTCCCTGGAGTTCTAATAATGAAGGTGCTTAGTTAACACAAATCCACCGGCTCTGTCTCTTACATTGCTCACAGATGAACAAACACAGAGTCAGCATTCCTACATGAATCCTGCTGGCCAAATCCATCCCTATTGTTTATCACCAGAGCAGAATTCTCTCTGTGGGATGGAAAGACATCCAGGTTATACTTGAAATTTTGGTCTATTTCATGTCCCTTGCTGTAATGGAAGGCTTGGGACATAAAACCAACTGTTGGGACTGGGGTGTCTACCACTAAAAAAGTAAAGGCAAAAAGCCCCAAACTTCGTTTTTTCCTAATACAAAATAGGAAAGAGAAGTGGAGAAAATATGAGGGAGAGGCTAAGAATAGACTAGAGTGAGAAAACCCAAATTCTCACCTAGCCTAGCCATTCTCTGTATGGCTTTGACATGTCCTAGTCACATACCTGGTTTCAGCTTACTCGTGTGTGATCTACATGTCTAGACTTCATTAATGGTTTAATACCACGTACTCCAAATCCTGTAGACCTGAGAAATTGTTTTATGTATTTCCGATGTTATTGAGGGCAAGATTGTCTCTCTGAAAGCATTTTAAGTCACTCATAACATTGTGATTTAAAAGTATAGTGGATGCTGAAACAGTTAACCTGAGCTAATGGGAGCTCACCAACTCCAGCTGGACTGGGAAGGAACAAGTATAGGACCAAACTGGTCCCTCTGAATGTGATTGACAGTTGTATGGCTGGGGCAGAATGAGGGGACACTGGCAGTGGTACTGGGATTTATCTCTACTGCATGTACTGGCTTTTTGGGATTCTATTCTCTTTGAATGTACCTTGCTCAGCCTAGATGTAGTAGGGAGGGCCTTACCCTCTCCTAGGATTAGAGGGGGTTTTGTAGGAGGGTGTGTGGAAGGAATGGGAGGAGGGGAAGAAGTAGGAATTTGGATTGTTATTTTTTAATAAAAAAATCTAATAAAAAAATTTTTAAAAAACAAAAAAAAACCAAATAAAAAAAAAGTAAAGTGGATGGATTGCCATCTAAGTTTCCTGTTGCTCTGGTTAAACCCTGACAAAGGCTGCTTAATGAAGGAATAGTCAAGTCTACCTCACAGCTCCACCATGGTAGGAAAATAGAAGCCTAAAGCAGCTAGTCACAGAAAAGAGAGACGTGAATGAAAGCGGCCGCCCAGCCTTCTCTATCCACTATTACAGAATGACCCCTTCCCACTCAGGTGATCCCATCAGACTGACACCTAACGCTACCATTCACATCATCCTCACACTGGACCAGCTGACAGCTTATGTGCCCAAGTTAACTGACTTTAGTTCTCATCCAGGAGCTCCAGCTGCCACTTGTCTCATTAGTTAAAAGGCAGGGAGATCACAGAACGCCACAAGACAATCAGTTGTACTTACTAAGGATGAGTGCCTGTGTCTATTTTCCACTCCTATAACAGAATATCTGAGATCAGGGAACATAAAGAATAAAAGCTTATCTGGTTTGGGATGTTGGAGACCATGAAGATAGTACCCACATCTGCTAGGCGTCTGGTGGGACCTTGTGTTGTTATGTCATAATATAACAAAAGGCATCATGTGGACAGACAGGGCAGACATGCTAGCTCCGATCTCTTCTTCCTCTTATAAAGTCAATTAATTCCATGAGAAGAGCCCCACCCTCACGATATCACCTAATAACCTCCAAATACTCCACCTTTACATATAATTAGCACACAGATTTAGGTATAGAGTTTCTAAAATATGAAATTTGGGAGTACACAAAGGAAACCATGGAACAGATGATTTTCTCTGGTGAATACAAAAAAAATATAGACACGAACTGACTTCTGAAACTGAAATTAGAAAAGGCCACTATGATCCCAACTATATTTTTGTGACAGTCAAACTTGCCTCCTTGTCTTTTATATATGTTATAATCTTGAGATCATAAAGAAATGTGTTAAGAATCCTGAGATTACAAATATACACTTTTAGAGTGATTAATTTTATTTGTTTGTTGTAAGCTTGAGGTTATTAAATACTTTGTCAACAGCATTTCATTGATTAATTGTTAATCAATGATAAATATGCATCTATTCCTACAAGAATTCTCAGGCTGCTTTGGCTGCGTAAGGCTCCATATAAAATTTCATTGGAAAACAGTTCCAGTTCCTTACAAAGTTTGAACCCCTGCACTAATTATCTCTAATTTTCCTTCCAGCTAGAGGATATTATATTCAAATCCTTCTCTAGGGATAGGAGACTTGTATAACTTCAGGAAGTAGAACATTCATAAGAAAAAGCAAGCAAACAAACTTGATTCCCACATCTTAAATCAGCCTAGACAGCTTCACTCATTCCCCTCAGTAAAATGGTGGTGCTTCAGAGACATGAATAGGAGACAGATGTACAGAGGACATTCCTGGGCCACAGAGCATGCCCAATGTCAAGAAGACTACAAGCATGGACTAATGATATGATATCACTTCCCACGAGGGGGAAAACGTATCTAT
The DNA here is from genome assembly GCA_028555095.1 of Dicrostonyx torquatus. NCBI lineage: Eukaryota > Metazoa > Chordata > Mammalia > Rodentia > Cricetidae > Dicrostonyx > Dicrostonyx torquatus. The sequence continues at coordinate 120,290 of JAQHUG010000067.1, read as the reverse complement.
CGGGGGCTAACAATGAGGAAGGCAGAATGTGCTTAGGGAAAGCCCCTAGCTTTGCCTCAGCTTGGACATTGTGCCAGGCTCTTCAGGGTCACACCCCACCTTACTGACCCCGTGTAATGCCACTCAGAAACCCTTTCATTCTATTTCCTCTCGTGTAGAAGAGACGGAGGCAGTTATGCAGAGGGAGAGGCTGAAGCTAGTCTCAAGCTTTCACCCTCCGCCTTTGCAGATTTACCTGGTGACAGAACCATCAGCATCCCTCCAGTGTGGGGTCTGCAGGGAGGGCTGAGTCATGGAGGCTGTGGCAGTCAGCAAAGACTGCAGAGAGATACAGTGTCTCTCTGTGGAATGCCCTACCATGACCATGCCTATAATTTGCAGAAAAGTCGTGTCCAGATGAAATATTAAGTGAGTTTTTCTCAGATTCACCACACCCATGTTTTCAGGTCATTATCTAGTGGCTTCATTCTGCATTCGAGGTTTAGTTAGGACTCTGGAGCAGGCCCACACAGCAGTCCTGTGTTCTCAGTGTCCTCCTCCTCTGTTCCTATGAGTCTTTGGGTCTCTCCTCTGCCACAGAGCCTCCACGTATTTATTCATGTATGAAAACTACAGACCACAGGGACTCTTCCAGTCCTCCTAATCCTAGTAAGTACAACTGTGCTGGCCATCTGTGTTGTAGGAACACTGGCCTTATGCAGAGAGCCAATGACTGAGTGAGTCTCTTCTCAGATTCTTATGGCAAGGCAGAGCAGTGAGCAGTCAAGAAGTGCTCAGGAGCGACTTGGCCCCCAAGCTCTCCCTACCTCCTGTGCAGATGTGGGGCTGGGGCTCAGAACTCTCTTCCACTGGCCCGGAGGGCAGCATTCGGAGCACCCCTTTAGAACAAAGCTACGCCGTGGTGGCCAGCGTGGTATGTACCGAACATCAAATGACTTGAAAGGGCTGAGGAAGATGCCCGCTGGAGAGCTACTTAGTCTGGAAAACCTGAAACCATGCTCTTGACAGAGGGCCGCTAACCACAGCCCCGATGAATGATGAATGATTCTGGCCAGAGCTTATTGCAAACAGGCATGTGACAACAGAGCCACTACCCAACATGCAGGACCTGCCTGTGTGATTGATGAGCTATCAACGGATACAGAGGGTCTGCAGTGGGAATGGGCCAGCCCAGCCTGTGGCCATCAGTGAACACTCATCCTTGTGGAGAGCTGGGGAGACACTAGTGCCTGTGCTCTGGGTCACAGATGTGTCACAAATGTCATAGGAGGCAACCTACACTGAGTAGGATGGGAGAAAGCAAAGGGACTTGATAAGCAAGGAAGCGTTGATATGGATGAGATGAGCCCTGCAGGGGTCCAGGGGGCACACTCGCTGCGGATCTACATTCTGGAATTACAAGCATATAAGGTCCTCTAAAGGACAGATTGTGTGATCTGTATGGAGACAACAACTTGCACAAATGTGTTAACCTGGCCTGGGACACTCTTTCAGCCCTCCCCACCACCAATGTCAGCCAAAGTCAACCTCACACAGACCCTACATCTCTTTGCCACGGGGTGTGCAAAAGGAGAAAAAGAGGAGAAGCAAAGTGCCCACTCCTGTGCTTTCTCTCCCCTTCCCAGAGGCAGACAGCACATAGACAAAGAAGTTAAGTTACTGCTGCATCCTCATGCTGCTGGGCCCCCCATGTTGCACCCTACAAATGTCTTTTTCCCCTTCTAAAGTCAGGTCCTGCAGGAGACTTTTCTGTTCTCCATGTATGGAGTAAGTGCAGTCCAGCAAACCAATGAAGGGGACGAAGAAGGTACAACCCCGCTTTCAGAGATCTGTTGTCTAGTTAGCAGGACATGCTTCCCACAGAGAAAGCAAGCTCCTAACAGAACAAAACATCCACTCCAAATATGCTGCTGAGAGGGGTGGAGGGGAAGGATGGAGGCATTGACCTGAGAAATGGTGTGTATGGTGTTGGTGGGGGGTGTCAGACCAGGTACCTGAGACCTCAGATCCCCCTACCAGACTACAGCCATCTTCCTAGGACAGAGCAACTAACCAGTCTATGCCACCAAAGTACACAAGGGCACCACCTCCCACTTGGTTCCCAGAAACATCTCTGAATGAATTTATAGCAGCTGGCAAGCTCAGCAGGGACCTGAGACCTGGTGCAGGGTTGGGGCTCAGAGAGTCGACCCCAAGAACTAGCCAGGAGTCCAGGGACAGCCGTGGTGGGAGCCTGGCTGCTCTGCAGACACTGGCTTCGTTTCGTCTTAATGCACTCCTGCATGGACCTGATACCTGATACTGGTCCTACAGCATGCAAATCTAATAAATTCTTGGCTCCTGCAAGTTTCTTTAAAAAATATAAAAGAGGATCATATATAAAGAAGTTGATTAATATACACCCTGCTAAAACAGCCTGAAACATCTGTGTATTAAGTTCATTTATTAAATTACACCAATCTGTATTTTAATGAGTGAAAGATACAGTACTTATTCTGTCATCCATCAAAATAAACTCAGGAAATACTTAACATTATAATCATTTTTCTTGTTTGAACACGAGTTATGAAATATGAATCCTGCATTAAGAATGCTCGACTTGCCATCATGATCAAATATGTTTTCACAGGTGCAGCAAATATTCAGTTTTCATTTCTTTCTCCAACTGTTGAAAATATAAACCATGTTTTCGGTTTCTACACTGGGTAACACTGCCTCCCCTCCACATGGCACCCATTATTACAGACTTATTACCCCACTGCCTCTTCCCCTCCTCCAAACATACTGCTCCTAAAGTTGCTTAGTAATGAAAACACAGGCTTCTGTGGCACCCCCAGCATCAGCTCTTCCCTCTGGGGTACTGTCCTTTCTCTCCTAGATGGCTGGCACCGCATTCCTTATGCTTGTAGTCTGGACTGTGAAGCCATTTGAGGCACACAGTCCCAGGCAGCACTGTCTGCCTCCCTGTTGACCTTCCCCTTGGCCTTGGTAGTCACAGTGCCCACTTCTCAAATTCAGAGGCTGTTCAAGTTAGGCAAGGTCAATAGTAAAGGGATGGGGCCCCAGCAATGGATCCAGGGCCCCATTGGTCTGCAGCTACCTTTGAACCCGGAGTCCCAGGACCAAGAAGCAAAGCTATAAACAAGGAGGTCGGTTTCCAGGAGCTAAGGGAAGAAAGTACCTCTGCCTAAAGTAAATGGGAGCTCACATGATTAGAGGATTCTGGGGAAAGGTTTCACATTGTTGCCACAGAGAGAATCAGCTCCCCACCACACTGATAAGCCCAACTAGGAACAGCCAGTGTGGCTTCCTGCTGAACTCACCCCTAGCTGCTTCCCATCACCCCTGCATAGCTCTTTGATTTCATTTCCCGTCACCTCCACCCCATCCTTCAACTTGTACACACACACCTTACCGCCCAACCTTCCAGAACAGCCTCCAACTTTCCCAGTTCTATCCCACCAACCTTCTTGACTCCTTTTTTTTCCTCCGAGCCAATGACTTAACTTGGCTCTTAGGAGGTGCAACTCATTTTGTATACTAGATGTCAGGGAAGCTGACAGGAGTGGTCACATGTGCCAGTGTTGCCCGGGAAAAGGTGTGGAAGAACCCCAAGCCAAAGAAGTAGAGACTGGGGACACAAAAGCACTAGAGACATTCAAAGGAGAGGCAGAAGTAGGTGGGTGGGTGGGCCACAAGGAAGAGGATTTAGAACAGGAATAAAACTTGGGGCTGTAGGAGAGAAGATGCTGGGTACTGGGATTTGTTGTAAAAACCAATGCAGAGCTTGACAAGGGCTTAGACATTTTGGGGATGTCTTTGGATTTGTGCTTGAGAAAGGAATGCTCTGCAGGGGTCTGTGTAAGAACAGGTGTTGGTGAGAGAGAACAGAGCAGAAGCTCCAGCCAGCATGGAATCTGTGGCACCTGCCGTATGTCAGGCACAGCATTTAGGAAGTGTTCGGCAGGAAGACCCAAGAAAGTACACTGGCCACTCAGGCTCCAGCAAGCCAGGCACGAGCTCCGCTCTTCTGTGCCAAAGGCCCATGTCTCATGGGTAGTCTAATTCAGGACTAAGCCTATGGGATGCTACAAGGCTCAAAACTGGCAATGCAGCATATGGAATTTCAGACTTCATGGAATAAGTGATCCCCTGCGGTGGAAGAAAATGGGATAGAATCTGGGAAAATAAGACAGAAATAGGTCTTGATGCCAGTGTGGCTGAGACTGGGGATTGTATACCTGAGATCCTCAGAAGTAAATCATAATAATTTGAAGGAACAGAAAGAGAAAAAAGAATGAGGCTCTGGAGGGCTAGGCTGTCAAAGACTAGCAGGCTGCAAGCCAAGGGTCTGTGTTCTCCAGAACAGAAAATGCTGTTTGTTACAAAACATCTCGAGAGCGATTGCCCACTGAGATAGCAAGAATAGAAGGAAATAAAACTTCAAACAGAGTTTAATGGCTGAGCTCAGCGGGTTGGGTGGTAAGGCAGGCTGCTTGGTGTGAGAGAGCAGAGCCCCAGCAAGCTGGATCAGGCAGCCTGCTGCCTGTAGAGTGGCTCAGAATTCATTCTCTTTCCCCTTGCAGGCACAGTCTCTGGACAAAATGGTACCGTTACCTACCAGAGTTCATAGAGAACCACACCATTTCCAGACCACCTAATAAAACATAATGAGGCAGGTAATGACCAGGAAGTCTTTGGATGTTAGGACTTCCCCCAAACTTCCAGCACAATAAGGCTACAATGAACAAGTATAGAAACTTCACCCTAATCTGTATAATGGGATTGGGGTAGAACCTGCTGAGCAATTACATCGCCGTTCTAAAATAGGAGACCAAGGTGAGCCTGATACAACATGAAGAGAGGTCAGCTTTTCCTTTAAATCATAAGTCAGTACTTGCTGCTCTCCATGGTCCTCTTACAGACATGGCAAGATGGATCCTGAGCTAGAGGGACTACAAGGCCCAAGGGGAGTCTCTCTGTGTCTCCACACATCATGTGTAAAACAGGTTACTCTCTCATCCCTGACCCCCCCCAATAATAGTAGCCTGAAGAAGCCTGAGAGCACACATACCAGGTACAACAGGGAAAGCCCTTGAGACCTAGAATCTGAACCAAGTCTGGTCCCACACCCCACTATTTGAGGTCTCTCACAAATTACTGGAAAGGCAAATTCTGCAGCCTCCCAAAAGTTCTTTCCCTTCAGAGCTTCTGTTTTCCAGTAGATAAGAACATAGCAGCCCTTCCCAGAATCTCACAATTAGGTGGAAAACCTAGAGGATAAAGGACAAGAAAGAACTAGAAAGGTTCCTGACAACTGCAGAATGTGTAGCAACTGTGGCCTCCCCTGTGTTGGATTCTCATGGAAACAGAGGCAAGGACTTCCTGTGGTTGGTGGAAGTAGAGACTAATTCCGCTGTGATCAAAGAAAATCTTGGGCTCCCGTCCAGGCTCTCCAGGCTCAGTCAGCTGCCATCCTTCTGTCCCAGCCACATGGCCCACACATCCCGCAGACGACACTTCCCACTGACCCATGAGCTATCAGCTGATCTCACTGGCAATGGTGCTGATGGACATCTGTCTGCCCCTTGGCTTTGATGTGGGCGCTCATAATTGTTTCCTGAGTCACTCGACCAGCTCTGTGGTGTTTCCCTTCAATGGGATGTGCAGATACACCACTAAACAAAACCATCTTTGAAATCAGCTCTCAAAAGAGAGGGCCTGGTCATTTTTCTTTTCCCTTCAGGGTCATGGTTATAACTCAGGCTCCAATGTGTTGAAAATTAATTGAGGTGTACTTTATTCACAAAATATACAGGTCTGGCTTTTGTGTGTGTGTGTGTGTGTGTGTGTGTGTGTTTTCATATGGGCAGTCAAAGCTAAGACATCAGAGTTTGGTCCTCAATTCTCTCATTTGTTCCCAAAGTATAGTTCGTGAAGACTTGAAGTTCCCATAATACTTTAAATGACTGTTTTCATGACAATACCAAGATATTAGTTGTCTCTTTCTGTGGTGACATTTGTATTGATTATAGAATACATGGCATACATCTTTAACTGAAAAACTAAAATCTGGAAAATTTCTGTCTGTTACTATGAACTTGGAATGGTGGGCAGAAGTATTAGCGGATGTGGCTGTATCTCATACTGTTTAGAGAAATGTTCTGATCTATGTTTGGGAGATCCACATAACTCAGTGGACCAGTGCTTTCAAAGAGACCATCACACTATGTTGCAAAACCATATATGGGTGAAATTTCTACAAACAGGGCATTAAAGAACAATGGGTTTTCATGTAACAGTACAAATAGTTTGCTAATAAGTTACCAGATCCCACGTTGTAACAACTCATGGGCATTGACTGTAGAAGGGTTACCATGCTCCTCTGATTTACATTTAAAGTCACACAGAATTACTTAATGTAACTTCTCTTGATCTCATGTCCCCAACTGACAAATGTCAACAATATATCCTAGCCCATACATTTCTGAATGAAAGAGGAAATGTCTTTAAGATATGTGACTCTAAGTATTAAATAAATGCTATGTATACTTTTTATCATAATCATCATCCACATGACCAAAGCAGAAACCTATTCCATAAGCATGCCAGTTCCATTGCACAGACTCGTTTTCATGTGGCCACCACTGACTGCACTACCCAATCCCATGCCCACTGGATGGCTCCAGTTCCCTGAGGTGCCTCTCTCCTATCCTATGCCAGAACGCTAATCACGGGGAAAGTGAAATTAAACATTAGACCTACTTCATTTCGAACAGAAAAAGAAAGAGGTAAAGAAAAGGGAGGGGAAAGGAAGAAAATGTGTTTTATCTATGAAAACCGTTAGTGTAGAAAGGGCAGAAATAGAGGTTTTCTGGTTTTATCGGCAAGTGAACTGAAAAATTACGAGAACTAAAAACAAATCCTCTCCCTGGAGGACTCATGTGGCTCCTGGGATAGTAGCAGCCAACATCTGCTGGATCTTTCCTGCACCTGCACCTGTCACCATACTGGAGGTTTAGCTTGTGCTGGTCATATTGTTCTCACATTAAGCCTTTGGTGAAACGGACGAGTGGAGAAGCGGGGAAACTTGCTCAACAGCACTTGCATGCCAGGGTTTGTTGACGTATTAGTCACCATCGCCAAAATGTAGAGACCTGTCTGTCAATAGATAAACAAGTAAACCAAACATGAGCTATTCATACAATGGAAATGTGGATCAGCCACATGAGGGAAGAAGCCAGCACCAAGTGACAAACACCACATGATTCTGCTTACATTTAATACCTAGAATGGGCAAATCTTTTTTTGTTGTTTGTAGCATTTATTCACATGGTCCAGAATTTAAGGTTATAAAAGTTAATACCCAACTGGGGAGCTGGCTCAATGAGTAAGACACGAGAACCTGAGTTCAAATCCTCAGCATCCATATAAAAAGCCAGGCATGGCCTTGTGTGATTGTGACCCCAGAATTGGAAAAAGAATCCTGGGAACTCACTGGTCAGCCAACCTAGCCAAGATGGTGAGTTTCAGGTTCAGTGAAAGATCCTGTCTCAAGGGGATAAGGCAGAGAGCAATAGAGGAAAACAGCAGGAACTGTGTGCATGCACACTCACACACATATGTACACACATGTATATAGCAACTACACACATGCACATGCACTAGTTAACATCTTGAAACAACTTTATCCCATCTCTAATCTCTATCCATTTGATGTCCTAACCTTCCTCCAGGCAAAAAATATTATCTAGTGGGTTTTTTGTCTTTCTTTGGTGTTGGGGGATCAAATAAGGACTTCATGTGTGCAATCACACTGAGATACAAACCCAAGCCCTGATCAATTTTTAGGCTCCAAGATATTTTATGCACATAGTAGTTATAAATACAAATATATTTTGCCTTTTTGTTTTCATGTTATAGATCTTAAAATGCATAAGCAAATTCCTAAGACAAGAAGTGAATTAGAGGTTACTAGGGACTTGAGAAAGGAAGGAATGAGAGGTCATTAATTAGTGAGTACGGAATTTCTGTTTGGAGAGATGGAGATTGTCTGAAAACAGTGGTAATCTTGCACAACATTATGGATGTACTCATGCCCACGAAATTGCACACTTCAAATGACAAAAGATTTTTCATGGAGCTTACCATGCAGTTTAATTCTGGAACAACAACAAAATAAACTTTGCAAAGTTCACAGCACTGGTGAAATAGGGTGTAGACTTCAGGTCCAGGCATTTCATCTCACCGAGTTTTCTTGACAAGACACCAGCATCAGTTCTGATAATCTTCCAACAGGTCTGCAATATCAGCTCCTGAGATTGTGGCCCCCTGGCCCACACACCTCTCTCTCTCATGGATAGAGTAAGGACACAGCACCTCTCTTCCACCATAAAGGAGATAGTCAGCCCCCAAATGAAACACATGTCAGTGATTCTCAGCCTGCCTTGATCCTTGAAATTATAGGGAACATTATGAGGATGGAACCCTTTAGCCAGTCAGTGGACAAACAAAAACACGCATTTTGTAGAGATGGCAGTGTTCCTGTATTCAGAGAAACAGAACAAACTGTATTTATGGATAGAAGAGCCTCTAAAAGTAAATGGAAATTGCTTGAGCCCAAGAAGAGGAGCCACCCAGGCTGCACAGCATGGCTCACATGGGTGGATGTGCACAGGGTAAAGGAGACTTGCCTGCCTACCAGCTCTTTTATCCCCTCCATTCTCAAAGGACACTCATTCTATTCAGGCTTTTATTCCAATAGTAGAACAGTAGCTTAAAATGGCTTCTTGTTTGGTTTGTGACATCAACATTTGATGGTGTCCACAACTGTTGCTGGTCCAGAGGTGGTATATGACCTGAGCTTGATCAATTAGAAAGGATTTATATGTAACCCATGTTTTAAGGTCAAGTCTTTCAATAGATAGATAGATAGATAGATAGATAGATAGATAGATAGATAGATAGATAGAGCAATGAGTCAGTCTGAAGATGAAACAATGGCCAAAAACATCATCCTACAGACCCCAAGATGGTCCCCCTGCAGTGACACACTTCTGTACCTCTTCCCATTAAATGGGCACCACCATCCCATCACTGCACTGGTTTTTGTCACACACTTGCCCTATGCTCCATATTATACCACCTGTCCCAGTTCTTGGTACAGTTGAAATATGTTAAGAGTGTAGAAAGAGATCATAATAAAAGCAGCATAACAAAGAGAGACAGTGACAGAGAGAAACAGAGAGAGAGACAGGGAGAGAGAGAGAGAGAGAGAGAGAGAGAGAGAGAGAGAGAGAGAGAGAGAGATATCAGGCTCCAAACCAGCAGTTGATCCTGGTATTCTGTTGGAGCTGTCAGTGGGCACTGGCTAAGAACTGAGTGGCTTCTGAGAAAAAGAGCTCAGGCTTTGACATAGAGGGAAGAAGGGTTACTGATATTGAACACAGCCTCTACAGAACAACAGAGAAGTCGGGGAATGCCATACAAGTCTCTTACAGATTGGAAAGTACACTTACACTCACATTCACCCAGACACTCATTTGACACCAGCACAGACTGCCATATGCCAAGCTGTAACTTGAGTGCACACATATAATGTTGTCTATGTCTTCATTGGTTCAGCACCTTGAAAAAGAGGCAGAAATAGGTCCTAGGTCTGATGACCTGTCACAAAATTTAAGTTCATCCAGCAAGAGCAACCTTGAGTATAGCCCGTGTCCCAGAGCCCTGGGTCACTGGTTTTGTAAGGTGCCATGTCTTGTAAATGGACTTCACCTTGAAAGGGAACCAGGTTCCACTCTGATGCCCCTCTTCTCTTGTCTGTGGCCATCATGGACCTGGCTCACATTCTAGGGATGTGACTGCTTGACTTATGCTTCTTATTTCCCACAGTGCACAGGGGATAAGGGCAGTAGGCTCCCTATCACACGGATATCACTCACTGACCTCTGGATTTTCCCCTGTGTACTTCAGGGTGATGTAGGGTTCAGATGTATACTAAGAGCCCATGATGGGTGAAATGCAGGTGTGTGGCATGTGAAGGCTCAAGGGAAACTCTCCAAAGTCCGATGCCCTAAGGACACCATGGGTGAGAAACTGACAGGAGGTTGTCTCTTAGAGTCTACAGGAAGCTTCTCTACAGACTGCTGGTCAAGGGCCAGACTGGCAAGGGGAGTTCTGTGAGACAGGTCCCAGCCTTGCTCCCTCAGCCTCTTTCTACAACCTGGGATTCTTTGTACCTGACTGCTGTTCTCAGCCTTCACATACAAGAGGAGACAGGACCAGATGCAGGAGGGCTGGAAGTGGGGGGGCTGATCCATTCCCTTTGCTGAAAGAATGCAAATTGTTCAATAAATACTGGGTACACAGGAAAGAGTGTGTGTGGATGAAATCTGATGATGTGTTCTTTAACTTACTCTAGAAATACATCTGTGTCACTAAACCATGTGACTCAGTTGTGGATCAAGCTGTCATTCTGTGCTGAGGTGCCTTGAGAGGAACCTGCCCTTGAGAATTAAGTGTTCTTACCAAAAATGCATATGTGCAACTAATAAAATAATTAGACACATTCAAATGGAAAAACATTCTGCAACATAACTGATCAGAGTCTTCAAAAATGTCACTACACTACATTTCAAACACCAGGGGGTCTCATAGGTACAGGAGACTCAAGAGATATGTGGTAACTTAACACTGTTTGTGAGGTTCAAGAAATGCTAGATTTGACACTATCATCCATAGCAGACAAGAGGGGAAAAGTGTTGACCGTGTCCTTTCTTCCCTGGAATGGAGTGGTATTCCACAAATTCCAGATGGTTTTCCAAATAGTAACCTTGGTCTAGACCCATGGCTCTCAGCTTCATAGAACCTTTGTCTGGGGTTGCCTTGTATATGACACCATTTGATGACGTCTGAACAGTGAGTAGAAAGGGTCTAAACTTCCGATCAGAGTCACACACTTGTGAATAAGAAAGATGCCACATCCCTGCCTGCCCTCTGTCAATATATAGAAACATGTGAATGCCGGGACTCATGGATATTCCCAGAACTTTGATACAGTCAAGTTCAACAAGACTAGAGAACACACAATGAATTCTGATGGCTCTCCTGCTAATGCTTCACTTTCCATTTCAGGACTGTTGCTGGGTCAGTCTGAATCCAACATGAGGTGAAGATTGGAGAGAGGATGCTTGCCAAGACCCTATCATTTCCTGCCTCTTCTTGGGAGCTATATTCTCCAGGCCTTCTCCTCCATTACCTAAGTGTAACATTGAATCCTTCCATGTGTAATTACTACTACCACACTGCCACTAAGTTTCAATTTCCCACTGTCTGGAGACAGGTCTGGGCTGGTATCTAACTCCTATAGACCTATTTATGACACTTGGTGGGCCAATAGAACAGCTCCAGGCATTGAAGACAGTGGAGGAGAAGGAGAGAAAGCAAAAACTACTAAAAGGCAGTTAGAAAGTGTTAATCTTGAGCTACCTCACCCTATCATGAGCTAAATCTTTTGCCCAGATTGATCTGAATGCATAAAAACAAAAACTAGCTAACTTCTGAAGCTTTAGTGGCATTAGGCATAAAGAGAAAAAGAAATGAGTGACATTTCTATGCAGAAAACCTACCAGAGTGTCCCAAACCCCACAGTGCTTCTTTCTAGATGATAAACATCAACCTACCTATGAGAAGTTTTCGATTACAGCCACCTTTTGTGTAAATGTATTGTGGGTGCGTGTTCATGTGTGTGTGCACATGGTGTATGTGTACATGAAGGCCAGATGTCATCCTCAGTAACTCTGTTCCCCTCTTTTAAGACAAATACTTTCCACATTGGCAGCCCTGACTGGAACACAGTAGGTCATGGGCCTGTCAGGTTGGGGAGGACTATTCTCACAACTGTTTCATCAACTGTCTGGTTGGTGAGTTTCTGGGACCCTCTGGTGCCTCCCAAGCACAGATATTCCAAACTTGTACCACCACACCTGACTTTTTACATGGGGATGAGCGATTGAACTCAGGCTCGCATTATGTGAGGCAAGCACTGTACTGACTAAGCTACCCATCCTTTTACTTTCTCCTCTAAAAGCAAATGATCACCCCAACATAGGAATTCTGGAGAGATCCACACCCAAGTCCCATCAGGGCACCATTCACAGTATTTTCTCCATAATGATTACAGACCTGGAACCATGTCGACAGTGCCTCTAAAACCTAAGGCAAAGCTCCACAGACTGAGCTACTCATTTTCACAGGACTCTAGACAGCAGAGCTTGACATTTTTCACAACCTCTTCTGGGTCATCATGAGCAGAGGCAGGAGGTGTTTCCTCAAGGCTTCTCATTTCATATTTGCTTGCACAGGTTCCTTTGAGAGGACAGTCCTCCCTAACCTGACAGTGTGTGCACATTCAGGCCCATGATCCACTGTGTTCCAGTCAGAGCAGCCAATGTGGAAAGTATTACAACAGCGCGTCAGTCACCCTTGATTAGAAGCATCTTTGGCTTCAGATAGGATCTACGTTACCAGAAGACTAGGCGTTTTCAAGGCTTACTTAACTTTTTGATTCCTTTCCCTGCTCCTGTCAATCATGTTGTGAACTTTGTGGAGTGAGTTGTAAAGCTGTGTTCCCAGAGTGCCCCATGGTGTTTACAGTGACAAGTAGATGGTGGGATATATGTGACACATTCATGGAGTAGATGTGGTATATGACAGAAGAGGGGGGAACTACTTGGTAGGGAGGGGTAGCAAAAGGTGGGGGGAATTGATGAGGCAGAGCTAAGTAAAAACAAGGTATAGAGATATATATGTACAAAAATGTCACAATGAAAGTCATGACTTTGTATGCTAACTACAAATATTTTTAGAAACAAAAGCTGAGACACTGGATTCATAGAACTCTCTATGAATGAGGGTCAGAGTTCAGATTCTCAGCATTCACACAGAAAGCTGGGCAAATGTGGCGGCTCCCCAGAGCAGACTGGTTAACTAGACTGGCTGAATTGGAGAGCTCTAAACCCAACAAGAGACCCTAGGTAGTGATTTGAATGAGAATGGTCCCTAGACGCTTGTATATTTGAATCCTTGGTTGGTGAAACTTTTTGGGAAGGATTAGGAGGTGTGGCCTTGCTAGAGGAGGTGTGTCACAAAGCGGGGGAGGGAAGCTTTGAGGTTTCAAAAACCCATCATTCCCAGTTATCTCATTTTCTCAGCCTAGTGCTTGTGGATCACTGCTCCTGCACGATGCCTGCCTGCCTGACACCGTGCTCCCTGTCAGGGTCATGGATTCAGTTTCTGAAACTGTAAGCTCCCATTAATCACATTTTTCTATAAGCTGCTGTGGTCATTGTGTGTGTGTGTGTGTGTGTGTGTGTGTGTGTGTGTGCAATAGAAAAGTAACTAAGACACTCTGCCTAGGTAAATAATGTGGTGGAGAAAAGTACCCAGTGCCAAGCTCTGGCCATCAAATGCATACATGTGCACGTGACCTTATGCACGTGTCACCTGCACACATGTGAGTGCACATAAACACACACATGGGCAAGAACAAAAAGAGGCTCGTTAGTTCATCAGAGTCATTCAGAGTAGAAAGCAAACTTTCCAGTCCAGACTTTGAACGTTTCATTCTTAAGCTTTGGCTCATCACCTGAGAAGTGGGAATGCCTTCAACCAAAGCAGAAAACAGCAAAAAAAAAAAAAAAAAAAAACCCTAGGTCCTGAGAATCTGAGCCAACATCTTATTGTCTTGATGTTTGGGATTTGGGGTCTGTAACACCATGTTATGGAGCTGCGCCCTCCTGAAGGCCACTTTGTACTCTGATCTAAACCACAAGCTGGTGCTGAATTGAAAAGTAGCCAGGTCTCCCACTTGGGGCCTCCCAGTTCATGTGTGCTGTGAAGGGAGCTTGTTGATCTGGAATGGAGCCCTCTTTCTGCTTGCCAGCTCTGTTCTCTGGTCCCAGGTCTGCATCAGTCTAAACAATGAGCATCTTTTGTGATGTGTCATCTTATAGGACACCTTTCACTCACAGGTCCTGGACAAAATGTCCTGCTAAGCCCTTTATGTTTGGCTTCTCTAGGACCAACCCTCAGGCTCTGTAGGCTCTCAGGCCATTCTACTGTAGCTCAAGGAGAAAAGATGACAGATTTAGTATTTCACCTAATGTCACTTTCCTCCAAGTCATCGATCCTCCCCCCCCACTACTCCTTTATTCTTAGCTTCCTCATTGAGATTCTTTGTCATACATATTTAGCTCACATAAAGACAACAAATAATGATAATAGGGACTCCAAAAACCACTAAGCAGGATAAGGGGATGACACATGGCAGGGAGAGAGCTGACAGTTCATACCAAGCAATCAGAACAGCCCCTTGGTAAAGGACATTTGAACTAAGATTGTTATGCACTGAGCCATAGGAATCTTGCAAGAGAAACAAGAGGCTCCAAGTCTCTGAGACAGGGACATACTCTGAGGAAAGGTAAACATCCAGTTTATCTGGGACACAATTAAGACGCTGCAAAGGAATAAAGAACAGGGACAGAGCTGGCAGACAGACATCACGAAAGGCCCGGCGAGTAAGAGAAACAATTTGTATTTCTCTGAGATCATCTGGATCTGTTCTCTTTCTCCTAGGCTGCCCTGCTACACTCACCACAGAGCAGAGTTGTTCTGTTTCGATCAAAGCCTTTATGTCCCTCCTAAATCCTTGTGTCAGAATAAAACCTAGATACTTTGCATGAAGGCATTCATTACATGCTGGTTCTCCCGGCTCCCTGCCACTGTGAACTCAGCCCTTCCCGCCCAGTCCTAGCCATGGTGCTCCTTGAGAGAAGAGGACTCAGCAAAAGTGACCGAGAAGAGAACTATAAGGTTCTCTGCCTCAAAAGCACTGCAAAATCTGGCAATATCGATTGGAGTCATATTTTTCGGAATGCTGTGGAAACAAACCAAAGTCTTGCAGCAATCGGGGTGTGCTTCTCCGTCACGAAAGGCTGAGGTTTTAGATTTTAACATCTAGCTTTCTTATCACATATGCTTTGACTCCAGCCCCACCTTGAAAACTGATAGCCCAACATCATACTAGAAAATATTAAAACATTGTCCTTGCCACCGCAGGAAGCACCTGCCAATAAGAGTTCCTACAAGCCTAGCTCCCAGAAAACTAATGCTTCTTGGCCCTATTTGTGAAGCTCACTTTGGACTTGATTAAAATTAAAACTTCTGTTTAAAGAGCAGATTAGTGGTCATCAGAGGCTGGCATAGAGTGGGAGAATAGAGTGTGAGTGGCTAGTGAAGAATGGAGAGTCTTCCTTTTGTTTCAAACAAATTTATGAGGTCATAATAATTTATGCATTATACGACTGACCTTTGATGTGTACAAATGGCTTTTTAGTGTATTTGTGAATTATGCTGCCAAGGACTGGAAAGATGGCTCTGTAAGGGGTGCTCTTACAGGGGACCCACATTTAGTCCTTGGCACTGTGCCAGGTGGCTCATAAGCACCTATAGTTCCAGCTCCATGACTCCCATGTCTCTGACCTCTGCGGGTGCCTGCACCCATGTGCACATACCCACTCCCAGTCACCTTCCACACACACACACACACACACACACACACACACACACACAACTTTTAAAAAATTGTATAGCCATAACCATAATTTTAGACATTTTTATTTATTATAGGCAAATTCCCTATACTCTTTGGTCATGAACTTCTGCCCTCTTCTACCATAGCCCTAAGCAACCACTAAGATGCCTTCTGCCTCTATAGATTTATGCCTTTGGGACATTTTGTGTAAATGGTATCATGCAGCATGTGGTCCTTTCTGATTAGTTTTTTGGACTCAGAATAATGTCTTCTAGGCTTACCTATGACATAACAAAAATCAACACTTCTTTGTATTACTAAGTAGTATTCACTAAATAAACACAATGTTTAATTTATCCATTCATTATTTGCGTAGTAAGCGAGCAGTCTCCCCCTTTTAGCTCTAATGAATAATTCTGCTACAAGATTTCCTCTTGGGCAAAGAAGCTGTTCTGTGATTGGACAGTATTGATAGTTACACAAGTTTGTGAATATCCTGAAAATCACTGTTTCAAACATTTTAATGGATTTGTCTTATTTCCCCCAAAAAAAGTTACATCCCTACTCTGTGACTTCTGTATTTGCTTTTTCTCTTCAGGGAATCCTTATCCTCAGTTGTTACCAGTTTCCTTCAAGTTTATTATCATTCACTTTCTCAATGTGCCTTTCTCTTCCCACAAATATGATAGAATTTAAATTTATATATGTGTGTATTCTTTTATTGTCTGTGTTTCTTTCATTAAAGCACATGCTACCTCAAAGCAGAGAACACTTTCTTGTATGTTTGCCAGCAATGTTTCATGTGACATCTAGTGCAGAGTGATGCTAGAAGTCCTCTCAGATAGAAGAGGGATGGCCTTTTAATAGCAGCTAGAAAGGTTAAGTGCAGGATCTTTATCATTGACAAAGACCTGCAAATGTTTTCTAAGTATGTATAGTGGCTTAAAAAGGATATAAGGATCTCTTTATGAAGAATCTCTCTGTTAGATGTGTAGATCTCGTTGTCCTCCTGATAAGTCGTCAGCTGTATGTGGTGCTCAGGCACTGGCTGTGTGGGTTAGGGTACCACTGGATGGTTCTGTCCTCATCTTGCTTCTGTGAATCCTGGATTCTACTAGCATTTCTCAATCAGTGTTGCTCATCTAAGCGAGTAAACAAGAAAAAGACTTGAGTCATCATTTCTTCTAAGGATGATCCATAATTAGCAAGATTCTAAAAATGTGGGAAAGATGTTAGTCCATTGTGCTGTAATCGACTGAGGCTGCTAGACTCTCAACCAATGAGAGGAAGAGGATAGATCAAGGCCCATCATGTAGCCAGCAGAGTTAGGGAAGATGGGAAACCTACAGACACCTTCGAAGTTTACAATCTCAATGAGATGGTTCTACTTCTATGCACATTACTGAGAAGAAAGGTTGGCCCCAACTCTGCAGAAATACCCCCTGGAAGGTGGAGCCACTTGATAGAACCAACAAGGTTCCACTTGCATCTTACGTACGATGTAACTGGAGGCCTGTTCGGCTGCCATTCTCCCTCTAGTTACCACAAGCTTGAAGGGATGAGAGAAATAAACACTGTGTGCAAAGTCATATTGAAAGAACAGCAATCAAAACCTTGAAGATCATGACTAAGAAATTTTGGAAGATGTGAAGGTGGGTTATATGTCAACGGCGGATTAAGATAATTTGTCACAGACGACATGGGGTCTGCTGTGCCTTTGAAGGAAGATGCAATCAGTGCCCAGCTGCGGACAGTTTCCATGTGTTTATTTGTCAACAGCCTAATGAAATAAGGCAAAGGCAGCCCTGGAACTGCCAACTTGGGGCGCTAAGCTTGGGAGAACTGGATTTTATTTCTTCCCATCCTTCCCTTGGTTCTATCCAATATGTACACACACGGGAGGGGGTGGAGAGAGAGGGGAGGGAAGGAGCAAAAGGGAGGGGAGAGAGAGAAAAACAGAGTTATTGCACTCTCTCATTTACTGGGGTCTTTTTCTTTTATGTAAAAAGAACCAGAGACAAACTCCCTGTTGCTGTAAGAATTGTGGGAAAGGAGCTTTTATAGTATAGGAACAACAGGTTTGGGGCTAGAGAGATGGCTCAGAGGTTAATAGTGCATTCTGTTCTCCCAGAGAACCCAAGTTCTGTGGCTGTTTCAATTAAGTATTGCCCAAGCCAGCTATACTTAAGACATACAATTTAATAGAAAAGGAACACAAACAGATTCACAATACCAGACCCTGGAACCGTGTTTCTCCAAAGATGCCGGCAGACCCGTGATCCGCAGAGCGAGCACTCCCGACGTGAATCTACCCTTATATACCTAATTGGGACCTGATGGTCCAACCCCGAATAATTAGCTAACGGCTAATTAGGGGCGGAATAATTAGCTAATGGCCAATGGCGGGGTGTGGCTATTAGCCTGATAGGCTAGGATCATTGCCCTTCAAAGTTCAATTCCCAGCATCTATGTCACACGCTCACTGCTACCTGTAATTCCAACTTAGAAGCTCCAACACGTTCTTCTGGCCTCTGTGGAGTTCCACACATACATAACATACATTTATACACACACAGAGAGACAGACATACACACACACACACACACACACGCACGCACACACACAAGAATGAATGAGAAAGAAATAAAAATTTTTACATCTTTAAAACACAGAAAAAAATGAAACAAAGGACACAGCTGGTTTAATAACAACTAAAAGGCTTAATGTTTGCTTCATCCATGAACCCATACACTGACCCTTTGGGTACAATGGGAAATGTCATAAATCCTGAGATCTATTTAGATAGACTAATGGTCTGATCTGAGACAAACAGAGACTTGTATTCTACACTTGTATTTCTAAGTGTTTTATGCTGTTCTGGTTTTGTTTTTGTTACTGACAAAAAAGTAAGGAACAAAGGGGTTTGTTTCACCTTATTCACGATTAGGATATAGTCCTATCATCATGGGGATGTCAAGGCAGGAACTTTAAACAATCCCATCACATACACAGGCAACAGCAGTAAATGAAGGCATGTGTGCTTGTTTGCTTGCTTGCTGTGCTCAGCTCAATTTCTCTACTCTTACCCAGCTCAGAGCCCCCTGCCTAGGGAATATTGCTGCCCACAGTGACATGGGTCTTTTTTCATCGGTTAACTTAGTTGAGACAACCCCCCACAGACATGCCCTCCATCTAACCCAACGCAGACAATCCTTCATAGAGACTCTCTTCCCAAGTAATTCTAGGCTATGTCAAGTTGACAATTAAAGCCAGCCATCACACATGGTGCTTTCATTTCACTACACAATATGTTTTATTGAGACTGTTTTCTCCATTAGGTCAACAGTTTCTTAGGAAGAATAATAAAATTATATAGAACATCTCAATACTGCAGTATGTCTGTCCATGCTTAACTGAGAAAGACCCCGTATTTTGTATTATCCTGGGATGTCAGATGGGGCATCTGGTAAAACAACATGTATCCATTCTTGAAGTTATTATATACAGGCCCTTGACTAGTATCTACCTGATGCACCTCAACATCACTGGCTTCATATAAACCAAGCATTTCTGTCTATTTTTAAGAACTTAATTCCTAGACTGAATCATATAATTTCAAATTTGTATTCATTCATCACTCATTCCATTCGTTTATCCAAAATCTCCTAAGAGTTTCCTATTTGCCAGATACAATTCAGCCAACAGATGATAAGGACATAATGAAAGGTGATGTGCGAGGAGGAGAGACTGCTCAGTAAAGTGCTATGTAAACAGGAGGACCAGAGTTTAGATGCTTTGGCACCTGCACAAATAAAAGCTGCACGTGACAACCTGTGCCTGTGATCTCAGTATTGGGGAGGCAGAGCTTAGGGATTCCTGAGGCTTGCTGGTAAGCCAGGCTACCCAAATCAGTGAGACTCAAAATTCAGTGAGAGACCCTGTCTCAAAAACTAAGGTGGACAGCCTCAGAGGAAAAAACAGGACATCAAGCCCTGACCTCTACATGCACATACATACACACACAGAATGAGAGAGAGAGACAGAGAGACACAGAGAGAGAGAGAGACAGAGAGAGAGAATAGAAATGCTGTGAAGAAGTTTATTTGAGACACACAGTTTACTAGGGGCAAGATACACGCAGGTTACTGTACCACCAGACAGAGCTCCTCCGAAGAAGCAGGCAGGCCAGCGATCCGCGCAGAGAGAGAGCTTTCCACGTGGGCCTATCTTTTTATACCTCTTGGGACCTGGTGGTCCAGCCCCGTTAATTAATTAACAGCTAATTGGGGGGGAATAATTAGCTAATGGTGGGGCGTGGCTATAAGCCGAAATGGCCAAGACCACTCCCCTTCAATGATGCACCAAAGAAGAGCTGTAGAATGTAGTCTTCCGGGATTGGAAGGACATTCTAGAATAGAAAACTTGAGGGGAGTGTTGAAAGCTCAACAAAACTTTCAGAGCTAAGATCATCAGACAGACGTTTCTGGGCACTCTGATTTTTCCCATTCCATGTGGAACCTGATTATAAACAGTTCTATGTAAAACACCCACGATCCTCCCAGGAGGCCAACAGTACCAGAATTTGGACAATTACAGCCATAGAATTTTGTCATATTTTGCAGAGTCCTGCTATTGCTATCAAGCTCCGGGGTCAGAATCAGCCAATCACAGGGAAGTAAACTCTTAGCCCCGCCCACCTCATCCTAGAAGTACCTCTAAACACTGGGTGAGAAACTGGGTCCTTGCATTTCCCCTCCTGCTGTGCTGCGTGAATGTCAGCTGTTGTTCAATTTATGAAAGGATCAAGTAGGTTCAGTGGTCCTTCCACCAGCCCGTACGCTTGTCCACACCCATCCTTAAGCCTTCTCTTTCCCCTCTAGAGTGATGAAAGCCTTGGCTTCTTTAGCAAGGCAATCCCCCTCCTAATTTCTAACACAGAAGACTGCAGGGCTGACATTTGGAGAGCTGAGGTTTCCCATACAGGAGTCAGGACGGTTTGGAGGATGCTATGAAGACAGGAGGACAATGAGCTGCTGCACAGATGCGGGGTGTCTGTTTTCTCTGGTATTAGCTGGAGCTTTCTACCCCTTCGCTGCTCCAGAAGAACTTTACAACTAGTTTATCTCTAAGTCTGTGCTGTCAGGTACCCAAATCCCCCAGATCTTCCTCTATTGCCTCAGTCCAGTTACATACGATATGAAGATTTAGGCGGGCAGCGTGACAGCCTCTGCTCCTCCCTGAGCAGCAATAGGCCTCGGTCTCCAGACATTTGACCTCAGCACAAGTACCTGATTGTTCCTTCTTCTATGGGACATAGCCAGAGAACAAGTGACTAGCGTGTTGTATGAAAAGCAGGGCACCATGGATGGAGTTGCAAGGAGCCAGAATACCTAAGGCAGGGAATGAGAAACCCACTAGGGAGAGTGGATGTGGCCAGATGGCTGGAGATGAGAGAAACAAAAGGCCATAAAGTGGTGGTTCCCCCAAACAAGCAATGATGTCGCTATTCCATACTACAGAAAATGAGGTCAGATGCATAGGAACTGGATGGATGTGTGGGACTCAGGAGTCAGGGCCTGTGTAGGAATTCAGCAAGAGGAGTTCTAGTGAAGGGAGGGGTGTGAGTGCAAGCAGACATCAGTGATGCAAAGACAGCATGACGGTTGTAATGACTGACACCAGAGTAAAGTATGCACTGCACTGAAATGCATATAGGACCAAGACTTCTGTGGCAGTGTGCGATGGAGATTCGGAGTGAGTGTGCGAGGAGCAGGTGATGATCCCTCGCTCAATAGGCTCACGGGGGTGAAGGCAAAGTGTTCCACAAAGAAAACGTTAAGTTCTTTGCTGTCCTTCGTATTCTCTAGTATGGCAAATGAATTCCCATTGGGATTTTGTCTCTGAAATAATCATGGATATCAAAAAGGGAAATGTATATTTTTATTCTCTCTTCAGTTTTCACAAGTATAAGTAAAGCAAGATTAATGTACGTGAAGAGGCTCTATGTATATATAAAACACTATAGTAGCTACCTCATGCATTTGTGCACATATATACAATACATAATATACAAAATGTCATATGTATGTCATATGTATTTGCCTTTCATTTGACTCACTTCTGCCCAATGGACTCTGGTTAAAAATAAAACTCTCAATTCATATCCTAGAAGAACAGAGGTATGTTCCCGGCTTCTGCATCAGTGTGTGGAGTGTACTTAACAGGTACCTAAAATGTGCTGGCGCTTCCATCAGCTGGAATTTGGGAGCAATTCCTCTGCCATCTACCCCTTGGTTAATGCATAGTGGGCAGGCAGAAGAATGGGGAAACCTTTCCCTTGAGAAGTGCTGAGTGATTTGCTCCCATTGCAAAACCTTCCAATACTGGCTAACTTGTTAACTGTCCCATGGCATTCTCTAAACAAAACACTAACAAGAGCTTTAGAGTCAGAGACAAGGGTATGGAAGATGAATGTGTTCTACTCTTCTTTTCAATCAAGCAATAACTTTCAATTTCATTTGAAATACTTTGGGCTTCCTCTTAAGTCTAGAAAGAAAAGAATTTCAAACCCTTTCATCTTTAAATCAGTTTAATTCTTTAAAACCTGTCTTGTTTCGGAGCTATCTTTTGTGTGTGTGCATGCTCATGTGTGTGCACATGTACATATGTGAACATATGTGGAAGCTGGAAAACAACCACAGATGACATCTTCAAGAACACCATCTCCCTTTATTGAGATGGGGTCTCTCATTGGCCTGGAACTCACCAATTAGGCTAGACCAGCTGGCTACCATACCCTTCTGCCTTGGACTCCACTGTATCTGCCTCCCCAGTGCTGGGCTTACAACAGAATTGCACCTTGACCACCATTTG
Organism: Dicrostonyx torquatus; assembly: GCA_028555095.1. Classification (NCBI taxonomy): domain Eukaryota; kingdom Metazoa; phylum Chordata; class Mammalia; order Rodentia; family Cricetidae; genus Dicrostonyx; species Dicrostonyx torquatus. The sequence continues at coordinate 97,822 of JAQHUG010000067.1, read as the reverse complement.
TAACTGAGTTCTGAGGATTGAACTCAGGTCCTTGTGGTTGTAAAGGCAGCACTTTACACCTATCATTTATTGGCATGTATTTATTGCACAAAGTGATAGAATTCATAAAGACATTTTTATACTATGTTTCATGTACTTTAGTCATATTCACCCACTAACTTCTTTTTCTCCTTCCTTCCCCTCTCACTATTCTCAATGATCCCTACAATCTCACTTCTATAATGTTCTATACACAAATGCGATTTTATGTATCAACCTACAGTCTAAACCCACAAATAAGAGAAAACATGGAGCACATGCCTTTCTGAGTCAGTTAATTTTACTTCAGATAATTATGGTCATTTGTATCCATTTCCCTGCAAATGACATAATTCCACTCTTCTTCATAACAGTATGTTTACCAGAAAGTCTCTGTAATAACTGATAATAATGCTCCCAGATTTTGTGTTCCAGAAACAAAGGAAGAGATCCTGGAGTTGAATTTCCAAATCCTTTTGTAACGTTCATACAGTTGAGGTGATCATAGTGTATTTTTTTAAAAAGTAGAACACAGAAGCAGCTTGAAATTGCACTTCAAGGTCCTTGTGAGACAAAATGAAGGAGTAGGGGAGCATGTTTCACAGTTCTTCCAACGCAACTGGATCCAAGTGGTAGAGAAAGTACACTCTGATGGTTAGAGATCAAGACTATAAAGTGAGAATGATGACCTGCTTGCTGACGTCAACTACAT
>JAQHUG010000066.1:8651387-8674183 GCA_028555095.1 Dicrostonyx torquatus | reverse complement strand
AACAGGTGCCAAGGTTAGTCCTCTTAGACATGTGGCAGCTGAGGCCCAATGAAGGTGGCCGGTTCTGTCCCAGGGCATGCAACCTGCAGATGGCAGAGCTAGCCAATGCTGTCGTCGGTACTGAAAGGCCACAGTGCTTGGCATCTCTATTTCAGACCAAACGTTCGATCAAAGACATGGAACAATTGCCATTAGTAAGGTCTGATAACCATGGAAAGGACTACAAGTGAATACTCAACAGTGGGTCAGAGGAAAATAAAAAAAAAGCCATAGCTTGAAGAAAAGCCATAGCTCAAATTTGAGATTTGTTACCCCAAGAAGGGGAAACAGGCTTCTGGCCCATTTCCTGCTGTTGAGTTTTTTAGTTTTTTGTTTCGTTTTGTTTTGTTTAACTGGGGGCGAAGGTGGCTGGAAAGAGATGTGACCTGACAGGTTTTCATACACTGTAGACCACAGGTTCCTAATGCATCCCAGACTTCGAACAGTAACTGCCTGGGCTCAGCGGCACCTCTACTATTCTACCCGTAGAGCTCACTGTAAAGAGGAAATAAAAGATGGGAAGTGAGCTACAATGGGCTTACCACAGAGAAAGATGTGATGGGATTCTATACACTGTGAAAGCATATAACTAACTGGAAACAAAAAATACGTAAAATATTCTCAAAACAAAACATACTAAAAATCGGCTTCAGATAACCAGCGTGAGCTGGGGTGGTGGAATCTGAACACTCAAGGGACTGAGGTAGAAGTACTTCAAGTTTGAGCCAGCCTGGGCTACAGAGTGAGATCTTGTCTCAAAATTAAAAAAAAGTAAATAAATAAATACATAAAGAGAAGTAAATTAAAACCAATGTAAAGCATGGCCCTTGCTATAGGAAAAAAATGAGCTAATTATAGATGTTAAGACTTCCTTTCTTCCCTCTTCCATCATTAAACCAAGGTCTAGGCTGGTCAAGATTTTCATGATTTCTTTAAAAACAGTAATTACTGTGATGAAGGGCCAACTTTTCTATTGGGTCTTTCATTGGCAAACCAAGAGTGACCATTTGCTCAGCTAAACGTGTAATTACACATACAACCCCAAAACAGACACAGAGATGTCTGGATTGGAATAAGTTAGCTCTATGTGTCATCTTAGGGTTTTGATGAGTAAGTCTAAAAGCTGAAGGTTTGACATTTTGGGAAAGCATCTGACCCCTGCATCATGCTCATCTGTGGAGCACCAGTCACCCGGGTTCTTTACATCCAGTTCACAATTTAAAGCAATTCAGTTTAAAGCAATCTGCAATGGAAAATGCCCTCAAGGGTACTTCCAGTAATGTGGCTTCTAAAATACACACACACACACACACACACACACACGCACACACACACACACACACACACACACACACACACACACACACACACACACACACACACACACACACACACACACACAGGAGTCCTGGCCAGACAAGAGAGAAGGGGAAAGGCTTGTTGGAGCCACAGTGGTATCTGTCTCAGCTTCCATGTAGCATGAAAGCCAGTGACTGTCACTGTACAAGACAATGAACTCAGCTTAGTGAGGTCAGTGGGGAGATGAAGGCAGTTGAGCGATGCCCCACGAGCTTAGAACTCAAAGGAAAACACCACGATGACATGCTAACAGATGATGGGTCTCCACTCTCAGGACATGCACTTCGGCGTATAGCGTGAGTGGCAAGAGCAGTCTGGATCTTTCCTCAAGTTTTGCTGGGAATAAGAAAGCTTTTTTTTCTCCTAATTTAGATCCCTGCACTAGACTGAAAATATGTTGGATATCACGGTAAGATCAGCAGGGTAGACTGGGACATTTATGGTGATGGTCTGACATCACCACACAAAATAAACTCCAGCCAACTGAATGATCTAGCAGATGCAAAATAAGGACAGATCAGAACTTTCTAAATGAATTAGGATGTGGGGCAAGGAGTGGTATTTATCTATATCTATATAATATATCTATATATCTATCTTACTTCAGAACTTCAAAAGAGGCCTGAAAAGAAACAACTTTACTTTGCTAAAGCACCCACTCTTCAGTCTTGATGCTCATGCCTAGGCTGCTTTCACTGCTGTTTAAATGGATGCCTGTGTTTTCTTTATTCTCAGGAGCAATTGACTTAATCACATTATCCTCCCGAACATGTCACAGCAGATCTATAAACTCGGGAGACAAATTCGCCGATTTTTCAAATAATGGAGTTAGAGTCAACACATATTTCCAAGGCCAGCCGAGACGTGGTCAGTGGGCTTGGCAGTACCTTAAATGCCACTTGGATGATCTCTTCTGTGTTGGCAGGGTTGCACAGGACAGCCAGGCCGATCACATACTCTCGGAAGTCAATACTGCCGTCATTATTCTGTGAAGACAGCCATCAGTTAGGAAGGCGGTTATCGAATTAGCACTAATCACAGGAGGCGAAGCACAGGCATGCTGTGCAGCACCGCAGCACCACGCACTGGGACACTGTGGGGAGAAGTTTTCCCGAGAAGGACAGCGAGGGAAGGACCGCCCACTGCCAGTTCAGTAGAGTTATAACCAATACTAACGACAAATACTTACCCCTGAGGCCATGTAAAGTGATCCACTGACACTCAGTGTGGTTCCTAAGTTCGGAACTGCTTTGATGAGGACCCTTTGGGGAAACAGGGACTAAGACTTTAATCCTTAATGGAAATAAAGCCTTGGGTCCATGGTGAAAATGGTCCTGCCAAGATGGCCTGCACCAGAGGATCCCAAAAGGTCCTGGAAGGTTAATAAATAACCTTTCTGTTTATTAACACAGAAAATGGAAGTGAAAGGAAAAAGGGACACTGAGTCATTAATTAAGATGTGTTCTTTAGTTTTCTGGCTTACTTTGGAATAAACCAGGAGTTGATATTGCAAACCCAATAATCTCTTGATAATTTGTGGTTCCAGAAACACCTGTACTGAGGGGTCAGTGAAAATTAAGCATAACTAGCATGATCTAGACTATAAAGGGTGTCATGATGACAACAGAAAGCGAAGGATGGGGGGCTCTAACCCAGGCTGGCACACACATCAACTATCAAGAGAATGAGAGCTTACAATAAAGGAAAAATAGAACGAGGCTTAGTGGTGCCCAGTACTCAGGAGACAGAAGCCGGTGTGTTCCACATAGTGAGTTCCAGGACAGCCAGGGCTACAAGGTGTAACCCTGTCTCAAATAGGGAAGAAAAAGAAGGAGAGGTCGGTTAGAACACAAGGGACAACTCAGGAGGACAGAACAGACACCAGAGGAAATGGGGGAGAATGAGATGGAGAGTGAGCAGAAAGATGGAAGGGGGGGTAGGTGAGCAGAATAAGGAGAAGAATCCTAGATGTGAAAATCATTTTGGCGGCACAACTGCCAAGCGATGAATCTCCCGATAAACTACGTACCAGGGACAACAAGGCCAGAGCAATATTCAGTCTCACAGATTAACAAAGGGCGCTCGGCATTATCACACATGGATCTTCATCTAGACACAAGCAGCAGGAACACTTGAGAGAAGGGGCGTCTGGAAAGCCCCGACGTGGTGGGAGCTTCTCTGAAAAGACATTTTCTAGGGAGGTTTCTCCTCTGCCTCTCCATAGCCAAACCTCAAAAAGTCAAATCACTTTTTTCATATTACTTTATCTTACTGCGGGGCAGAAACTAAAAAGAATCATAATTTAATTTCATGTTCACACCTGAAAAAGCAGAAGCGGAAATTTTAAGATTTCCCCCAAGTATTAGGGTTTATTCCTAAGACAAAGGCTGAAGTCATTCAACTTCTCTATTTGCCTAGAAACCACCCTGAGAATAACTATGCTTAAAAATTGATTTTACTGCTGTATAAGTTACATCCAACGGGATGCACGTCCATGAGGTGTCTAACTGATACCACATACAGCAGGTAGTCACTGCCACAGTGAACATCTGGACGCCATCACCACGGAAGTGTCAAAGAAGACAGTGTATTAAGGAGCACAATATGCTCCTTGTGCCGTCCCCACTTAATTCTTCACGCACTGTACACAAAGTTTCCTTGTGAGTCTTAGACACCGCGGAGCTTATCTGAATCGCAGCAAAATTGCTCAACACAAAGAAGCTTCCTGTGCAGTTGACGCTCCCTGAGCAAGAACGGCATCGTGAATGAGCAGTCTTCACTACACCACTGGACCTGGGTGGAAGGCAGGACAAGCACCTCGGCTCTTCTTGCAGAAGTGAAAATGTAACAGATAGGAACAAGGCAATGTGCTAGCGCCCAAATTTACATTATTAGTATGTGATAGCTAAGCAGTCTTCAGTAGACACAATTTTTTTATTGATATGATTATATTAAGGCAGACCCTTGACTCACATGAGAAAGAATATGTAATTTTTCTTTCTAGCAATGTGAAGGAGGAAAAAACAGTATGGAAATTACTTAGAGTGATTATTTTACTGGATTAATAACATACTGCTGAGGCTTTAAATCAGTATAATAAACTTCAGAACTGGTGGAAATTGTAGAAACCTCCAATGAAGCTGACACGCATTTCATTTCAAGTTAATAAAACTCACTGTTTCTATAACTGCAATTAAATTTAAATTTAATTTGATTATCAACCATTCAAACTTAACAATATGACAAAGTATATTTTTAAATGGACAAAACATTATATAACAACATGCATTCTTTGAATTTTCATATTTTTGAATTGGTTTTGTGATTTTTTTAAAAAAAATTATTCCATAAATCTACTGTGGTTTCCTTCAAAGTTCCCCAGGAAGAATTATAAACTTAATAATAGCACCTGGTCTTAAAATGTATCTCATAGCTACATGTAAATGAAGAAATAAACCTTTCCATGGAAGGGTCTAGTCATTTCTCCACATCCTTTGCCAAGGCCGAGCTGAGGAATAGTCAGAGTTGGCACCAAGGAGCTACCCTGAATCACTGCAAAAAGAAGCATGGCCAAGCTTCCGTGAGCCCTAGCTGTGGGCTTCGTCCTTTCCTGGAGGGCAGCAGCATCAGAAGAGGATGGGAGGAGTCACAGTGAGTCCAGTCACCCAGCACCTTTGACCTGCTGCCCAGGCTTCTAGGAGCAATGGGGAGTCCAAGTAACTCATCTTTATATTAACTGTTGAAACCTCAGGAGGAGGGCTGGAAAGACCACCTGCAGTTAAGTCTGGAATATCTCTACTCACTGTGTGAATATATGTCACTGTGATTGGTTTAATAAAGAAGCTGGCTGTTCAAGAGCTGAACAGAATAAGGTTAGACGGGAGAGCCAAACTGAGAATGCTGGGAAGGAGAAGAATGAGCCACAAGCACACGCAGAGAGAAGCAAGATGAACATGCCGTACTGAGAAAAGGTACCTAGACACGTGGCAAAGTATAGATAAGAAATACAGATTACTTAACATGTAATAGTTACCTAGTAACAAGCCTGAGCTATTGATTGAGCACTTGTAATTAATAGTAGTAAGTCTTCACGTGGGAAAAAAAATCCACCAACATTCCAGAGAACCCAGGTTCAATTCCTAGCACCTATATGGCAGCTGACGACCATTTGTTAACTTCAGTCTATGGGGGAATCTGATGCCCTCTTCTGGCCTCTTCAGGTACTGCGCACACATGGTACACAGCAAAACATCCATACACATAAAAATAAATTAAAAAAAAATCTCAGGAGGAATAAATGGCCTGATTCTCAGGCATCAGTTTTTCAAGGCTGTTCCACAGCTTAATGTATTTTGTCATTGAGACTCAGATTTGTTTAAAGGATATGATTTTGAATACATCTTACAAGGGGTTAAATCCCACAGACAGCTTTTCTTTTTCCCTTTGTTATGTTACAATTGATAGCATCTTTGAGAATGAGGAATAACCAATGCTCTCAGAGCAACATTCAAAACATCCCCATAAAATCTAATCTACTAGTGTTCCTTAAGTCTCCACCCAGGATGACACACTATACCCCGAGAAACACTGTTATCAGGACACTGTTTGTCTCACTTACCAAAACAGCCAAGGAAAGTTGTTCCAATCACTTGGATGTTCCAACTGAGAGTATATTTCTACCACATATATAATAACACTACCAATTTTACTGTACTTAAACTACCTTAACATACTTAGCATTATGTGAGCACTTTCCAATAGGAATTCCGCCATTCGTCAAGATCAGTTCACATTCACACAGGGTTACTATGGTATGCTATGTTTAAAACTAAAACACATTCCTAAAGGAACCTTCAAGATGACATGGACGATTTCTGGAAATTTCTTGCTTTTGGATACACATTTCCTTTCTATGCTTTTATGGGTTGTAGAATTTTGTGGATTTTCACGTAAATTTGCAGTACAATTTTATACATTCTTCTCGCTATTATGTATTTATACATTCTCAGCTTACTGCTTTGATTATATTCTTTTTTTAAGGTTTATTTAACTTTTTTTAAATTTTGTGTACATTGGTGTGAAGGTGTTAGATCCCCTGCAACTGGATCTTTAGACAGTTGTGAACTGCCATGTGGGTGCTAGGAATTGAACCCGGATCCTCTGGAAGAGCCATCTCCAAGCCCCCCCTTTTGATTATATTCTTTAACATTAGACATTCACTGACAATTGAGTAGATGAATCAAAAGCCTTCATCATAGGCATAAGCAGTTTTCCATACAGAAATGGGTAACTTCTGCATGACAGTTATAGGAGTCTCAGGGTCTCATGTAACCAAGGCTGGTCGCAAACTCGCTAGTTACATAGTCAAGGCTTGACTTGAACTCTTGACCCCAGGCCTTTGTCCCAAGCGTAAAGATCATAGACAGACATGTGACTCCATGACAGTAACACAGCACATTTTTTAAAGCTGCAAATTAATACTTTCTCTGACCTGGAAAGTAAAGTTGTAAACGTTAGCTATTGAACGAAAACTAAGAAACTCAGTCACTGTCTGAGCTGTTGGTTCACTGCAACAGACAAAGATTCGCCTGCTTAGGACAATCTCGAGTATGGACTGAATCTTCTAGTGTTCATAACAGTGACTGGGGTTATTTTAGATAAATTTTATATGAATATAGAAGACAACAGAAGAGAAACTTAGGTGGCTTCTGGATGTTTGCCACGCACATTAGAGGAGAGTTATGAAAGAGGTATTCCCTTAGCTGGGGACTGAGGGAAATACTTCACACCACTTCTATCACGCGATGACAGCCTAAACTTTTATAAGGCAGTTATGATGAAATCTGGAGCGAGAACACAAGCTCTGCATTGTCCCTTCTACAACCACAGTGTGGAAATCAAATTAGAAACATATTCCAATCCGATAGACATCTTGGCAGCTTTCTCCCTTTCCTGGCTACTCTCCTGCTCCCATGTCCAATGTATTAGCGGATTGATTCTACAACTGATGTTGAGAGGAACATGAGGTTGTTGGCAGCAGTCTCAAGCTTATGCACCCATAGCTGCTCTAAGCAGACTATCAGACCAAGTTAAATTACAGGTTCCTTCAAGAAGGTGGATGTGATCTCTGTGCTTGGCTCAGTTCACAACTGCGTGTGTGGTAGTTCCTAAATACTACACGAAGGTGGTGATGGTGCACATGGTGGCCAAATGCCAACCTCTGCCAACATCACTGGGGCTTTCTGACATGTGCTCCAGACATCTTAAGAGGCCAACTACATTGTTTCCATAGTTACAGCTTTATTCTAAATTAATTTTTAATCTCAGAAGGACTCTCCAAAGTGGCCCAGGATGGAAAGAATGCACTAAACAGGAGAGAGTAAAAAATACTGAAGACTGGTGAATGGGTGGATACAGACTTGCAACCCAGGCTCTTGTGGGTCCTTGGTTTTGCTTGAAGTTGCAGCAAACAGCTTGTACCAAATAATAAAATCAGGTTAAGAGCTATATACCACAAAAGAAAACAGCCTTACCAAATAATAAAATCAGGTAAAGCCCTATATACCAGAAAAGACATGGTTAACTCAGCGGCAAGGTGGCAGGTTCTCACTCTTCCTATTTTCCCTTTCTTGAATGGAGGTGGCACCGACTCACCTGCTTGGCAGTTCTGGCTGAGACAGATTTGAAAAGCACTGGGAAGTAAGGCATAATCTACAGCGCTTAAGTCTGTCACCTTGGCATTAGCATGACCTGAAGAGCTTAAGGAGGGTTCTGAAGAGAATCACTTCATCTGGAGGAGGAGTCAGTCAGGCATTGCTAAAGGCCTCTCCCTGCAATGCTGAACTGCAGCCAGGACCTCAGGCCACCGCGAGAAAAGTCAGCAACATTCGTTGTCTGTGCTGCTTCTCACTCCACTTGACTGATAGTTAATTATGTGTTGTGCCTGGTCTTTTTTTTTTTTTTCCCTCCCTGCCTGTCGTTTCCAAAGATAAGCAAAAGAATTTTCCTTGCTCTTAGGTTGGGCAAGATGGGACAAGAGCTGACTAACATCCCCTGGGTGTGCCTGGTTTTGTCTGAAGTAAACCTACGAGTGATCATTTTGGCTCTTTAAGGCGGCTAAAGACATTCTGAACAATGGGAATACCTTTCCATTCCTCTGGTCCTTGACTCTTTACAAACACCCCAACGCAAAGCTGCTCTGTTTGTCTCACTAGGAAGCAGCCAAAGGACGCTAGACTTTTAGGTAGGTGCTCTATATTTTTTTATAAAACGATACCCCTAGATAAAACTGCCTAATCTCACATTTTTGAACCTATTGCTATACAATATAGTAAGTTTTCTAGAAAGTAGAGATCTTCATAACATAAAGACCAGATGTAAAATTATGAGTAGGACTGACATTGACCTTTCCTTCTCAGCTTCTCAGGACGAAAACCCTAGTCCCTGATGCTTTCCTGATTTATTCCAGGATCCATTCACCAATAAACAACAACCTTTTAAAGTCAATCAGTACTTCCTCATCACATCCACGTCTCTACAATTGCCTCTCAAAAGCCATTATACAAACTTGGAACACCTTTTGTCCAAAATTAGTTTTAATTAAGCAGTTCAGTGTTGATGATCAAGAAGGAATATGTAGCATTATAAAAGAGCTCTCCCTCCTTCCCCCGGGAAATGGTAGCCGTGGGTAGAATATGAGCCGTAGTGCACACAGCCAGGCTTTCTGCAGTCCTCTCCTCCATGGTGGGTCGCACCCTCTCTGTGCCCATTTCAGGAATACATGGTCAGCTGCAGCCATTCTCGGAGGGACACCTGAATCAGGCCATCCGCATCGCGGTCCAGAGACTTGAATGAGCGAAACATGGCGTCCAGCCGGACCAGGCAGCTGATGAAGTTGTTGAAATTCATGCTGCCGTCGTCGTCGGCATACCGGCGGACAACCATGAGGTAGAGCTGCTCGTTGAGCTGGAAGCCTGCAGCCTGCACAGCCCCGTGCAGCTGGGAGCTTCTGAGCGAGCCGGAATGGTCGCTGTCGTACTGCTTGAAGACGCACTGCCATTTCTTGATATTGTTCCACAGGTACTTAAACTCCTCAAAGCCCAGCTTCCCGGTCGTGTCGCTGTCCATGACAGACACAATGCTCCTGCAAGTGTCAAGGCTGAAGCCGTCGGTCTTCAGATCCTTGTGCTTAGCAAGGACTTTGTTGAGAATATTCTTCAGGTCACTGGCACCCACCTCCATGTCGGGCCCAGCCAGCTGTGCGAATTGTTGCCGAAACCGCCTGACCTCCTCACTTTCCGAGGCCTCCACGGTGGTAAAATGCTGCTGCTGCGGGGGAGGCGGCTCGGGGGTATACTGAGCTGCAGCAGCCTCGCTGATAAAATTGACAATCCCTCCAATGATCCCTCCGATGTTGCTTCCACCTCCTCCTCCTGCATGACCACCTCCTCCAAGAAGGCCTCCAAGAGCCCCTCCAAGACCCCGATCGGCCCCTTCCAGGATCGCCTTTGCCAGAAACATGCCTGCGGGTTAGCGAGCAGGTGTGAGCGCTGCTAAAATCCTGGAGACAGTTGGGAGCGAGCTGCAATGGAGTCAGAGCAGGGCACATGTGGAAGAACTGGCTTTTCTGTACCTGCTTCAAATTGTACCACACCCCAGGAGATGTTGCTGAGTTCCACTGGGTCCTAGCACCAGTCATATTTTCATGGGCCTCAATGAAGTTATTTTCCTGTGTTTAGATATTCCCCATTAGAACACTATTTTAAATAGGAAATCTAAAACTATAAATTGCTATGGCATTGTGCTCTTACTTTCGCTAGCACCCAAAATAGAACATGAATTTTCCTCAGAGGAGAAGGTAAATGATTCAAATCAGCAACTTCTTAACCAAGGAATATTTACTGTAGAACTGAAGACAATTCTTGGGAATTTGATACAGATGCTGTCCTTCCTTTAATCCAGAATCCAATTCTTAAGGACAACTTGATAGGGGAGTCTTCTTCAGTCAAAGTCTCCAGACCCTACCCTCAGAAACTAATTCTGTCTGGAGGCCGGCTATACGGTCCCTAATTACTATTTTTGGGATCTCTTGGCGGCTAACACTTATAGAAGCTATCTATATATGTAGATGCCTCTGTGGAGCCTGTGGGGCTGGAGTCAGGCATCTGTGAGCTGCTGATTGCCTGTCAGAGGCGACTACAGCCTCCGCAAGAGCAGAAGGCTTACCCCAGCCCACAGTGTGAATTCTTGTTTAAATGTTTGAAAGAATTCACCAGTGAAGCCATATGCCCTGGGCCTTTCTTTGTAAAGAAGTTACTGACTTAAGGTCCAAACTTAACTCCTTTAGGGCTAGAGGACTGGCTCCTCAGCAGTTGAGAGCAAGCACTGTTCCTGAAGAGAACCAAGTTTGCTTCCCATCACCCGTATCAGGCGACAATCTCCTTTAACTCCAGCTTCTGGGGATCTGATACCTTTCTGGCCTCAGTGGACATTGCAGGCACACACACACACACACACACACACACACACACACACACACACACACGTTACAGATCAAATAAAAGTTTTTTTATTTTTTTGGTTTTTCGAGACAGGGTTTCTCTGTGGCTTTGGAGCCTGCGCTGGAACTAGCTCTTGTAGACCAGGCTGGTCTTGAAGTCACAGAGATCCGCCTGCCTCTGCCTCCCGAGTGCTGGGATTAAAGGCGTGTGCCACCACCGCCCAGCTTCTTTTTTTCTTTTCTTTTCTTTTTTTTTTTTTTTTTTAAAGATTTATTTATTTTTATTAAGTATACAGTGGTCTGCCTGCATATGTCCCTGCAGGCCAGAAGAGGGCACCAGATCTCAGTGCAGATGGTTGTGAGCCACCATGTGGTTGCTGGGAATTGAACTCAGGACCTTTAGAAGTGTAGCCAGTGCTCTTAACCTCTGAGCCATCTCTCCAGCCCTTCTTTTCTTTTCTTTTCTTTTCTTTTTTTTAAAGGCTGCTTCATTGGGTCATTAAAAGAAAAAGAACCTTAGATCTTTAGAGATTTTTCTGAGTCTTCAGGAGTCAGTCGTGGTATGCTAAGTATCTCTAAGAATGACTCTACTTTGTCTAAGTTATCCAGATGGGTGGCCCATGGCTGCTCTTGCACTAGTTGCTATTTCTGTAAAATTAGTACTTACGGTTCTCCTCCCATTTCCACTAATTTGTCTGACTCCCTTGTCTGTTTCTTTCTCCAATACTACATTTGTGAGATTTGATTACATATTTCTAACAAGCATCTTCAGAAGTCAGTGTGTGGTAGGTAGGTCTCAGACAACACTCTGAGAAAGCCTACCTTCGATATGCTGCATTTGAGCTCACGTCCTCCATGGTGCTTTGAAAGTCCCACTAGTGAATTCAGAGAAAGATGCCTAGGACTTAATGTTGAAAATATTATATCGCTTAAGGACTAAGGAGATAGATCAGTCAGTAAAGTGCTTGTGGAGAACACAGGGACCTCAGTTTGGATCTCTAGAAACCATGTCAAAGCCCAGGTGGCACAGCACACACCCGCCATCCAGCTCTGGGGAGGGAGGTACTGACAACAGGATCCCTGGGCTTGCTGGTCAACCAGTCTGGCTAAATCAGGAAGTTTCAGGTTCAGTGAGAGGCATTGTCTCAAAAAGTTAAGTAGAGAGAGGGTAAGATGAGGAAGACACCAACATCAGCCTCTGGTCTCTACATGCACACACACTCACACAGTCATATGGTCACAGTTACACACACACACACACACACACAATACAGCATGATTATTTTATTACTTATTTCAAATCTGAAAAATGATAATAAGAGTATCTTCCCTGCCTGCTTCACCATGGCTCAATCTGATTTTGTCGGTTCTTGGGCAAGAGCTAGACAGTTAGGATACAAAGGTAAATAAGATAGGACTGTTGTGCTCAAAGTCAAGATCACAGGGCTGATCGCAAGGGTAAGCCTGTGTCCATTTGCATATTTCTATTACTAACACTAAACAATTAAGATTTCATAGATCATAGCTTGGTGTTAAGATTTCATTAAATTCCCCTGGAAGATAAAAACATAATCTAGATAAAGAAAAACTCAGAAAAGGTAACGTTCTGAAGATGATTCAGGAGATGGGCTTTTTATTGCATTACCAAACTAGCAAAGCTGCCAAAAGAAAGTACAGGATCCTGCTGAGACGAAGGAAAGGGGAGCATTTACTGCAGGAGAGAGAGCACATATGCCTGACTGCAGTGGAGTCATCCTCCCCATGGACGACGATTCAAGGGGGCTGCAATGCAGAAACACAGGGAAGCAGGGGATGCAGGGTATTCGGGAGGTAAGTAACCAGTACAGAGTGATGAGAGTCTGCTCAGACGCTTGGAAATGATGAGAGAGAGTGGCAAATCAGAGCGGGATTGGAAAGGATTGGGGACTCCCGTGGAAGAGGGTCCACCTCACAGGTTACTGCAGAGCCACCACAGCTCAGAGTGGAGTCCCAGTGAGAAGAGATGTGAAACTACCGTGGAACTGTACAGTTCTAGAACAATGAGTGTGCGAGCCATTTAGAGGAGAGCAGTAGCTAGAGGATCGCAATATCTCCCTCCCTTCTGAGCCAAGAAGACCTTGAAATTCCAATTCTCCTGCTGCAGCTCTGCAATGTTTGGATTATGGATCTATGCCGCCACACCCAAATGACATTATTTTTTTTTCTCTTTTTTTAGGTCATGGAACAATGTCTTCTATTTCAGTCATACCCAATAACTGGCCTTATTTCTTAGGGGCACAAAGAAATTACTTGTATAAACACTAAAGAACAAATATCCTTAACTGTGTAGGGAAACATAGACAGAAATGACTGCTTTCCTTTGAAGAGACACACAGGGCTCACTATGGTCTCACACAGATTTATACATATTCATGAAGCTTCTTTAAGAGAGAATTTTTTATTTTTACAATTTTAATTTATGTGTATTAATGTTTTAGCTGCATGTCTTTGGACCATATGCATGCAGTGCCCATGGTGGCCAGAAGAGGGAGTCAGATCTCCTAAAGGGAATTACAGTTGGGGGCCACCCTGTGGGTGCTGGGATTCAACCCTGAGCCCTCCAGAAGAGCAGCCAGAGCTCTTAACCACTGAGACATCTCTCTAGATCTTTCTTAGTGTTGCAAATTAACTTGATAGCAACCAGTATCTTATACAATGTACCTCATCTTACATGTTGTTTTGTTATTTTGCTATATTTTAAATTCCAATCATTTATACTCTCTGGAGAAGGAGGGTATTTGGCTAAGAGTTTGTCATAAATCATTACAGCATAACACGCTGCTGTTAGACAAAGAAGCTTTGTCTTCAGTGCCCACTTAATCTTCTATAATTATTTATTAGAACATTTATAACAACCTGAGTTGCTGTCTGGGAGGGAAAACCACTGTTAACATCTGGAAGAAAAGACAGACCAGGCTGTAGCTAATGGAAAATTAGGCCCAACTTGGGAGAAAGAGTTACTGAACTTAAGAGATAAACAATGATACATGAACACTAATATACTATTATTTCTAATAGCCCCAAGTGAAAACAACCTTTATATCTACCAACTGGTGAATGAATATTTGATATAAAGAATACTAATCAAAACCAACATGGAATTAACTACTGACGCATACTACATGGACAAATCTCAACCACGCTAACTAAGGAAGCCGGACACAGGGAACTACATATTGCTACATTCCAGTTATGCAAAATGTCCAGAAGCCCACATGTATAAGGACAGGAGGTAGATTAGTGGCAGCCACCTAGGTCCTAGGAAGGAAGCATGTGACAAAAAAATTATACAATAAATGGCACGAGGCATCATCTGAGGGTGACAGAAGTGTGCTAAAACTTATTGACGGTGAGGGTTGCATAACCTGGTAAATAAACCAAGGGGAAGACATGCATTCTTGAAGGAAGCGAATAACAGGATTTGTAAATAATACCTTAAGAAAGTAATCGTTTTTTAAATCCACGGTAACAGTTTAACAGCAAAAAGATCACAAAAGGTTTAGTTTCCATGGTGCAATTAGCCAGCTCTGCGGCCACGAGCTGGAACTTCCTCCCTTGGCCTAGCTGCTTCCCACAAAATGAAGAGAATGGGCAATTAATTAGATATGGAAGGCCTCCAGTTCTACAGTTGTGTGTGTCTGGCCTTTTTCTTTGTTTTGGGCTTTGTTGTTTTGGCTTTTTTGTTTGTTTGTTTGTTTATAGAGACAGGGTTTCTCTGTGCAGTCCTGGCTCTCCTGGAACTTGCTATGTAGACCAGGCTGGCCTCTAACTCACAGAGATCCACTGCCTCTGCCTTCTTAGTGTTAGGTTCAAAGGCATGCACCACCACCACCCAGCATGTGTCTGGATTTTCACATCATATAACAGTGACAGCAGCACCATTTTTCCATTCAGTTTCTTTCTGCTACCTACACCTCTTTCTGATACACACATTTGATCATCTGTACCTGGAGCCTGGTTCTATTAACGGGAAAGACATGTTACTTTACTCCTAAACCTATGATTACACGCTGCCTCCTTTTCAAAAGTATGCTGAGTGCATTACTCCTCTAAGGGGGACCTCCAGGTCACAGGAAGGGACTGAATCTACACGGAGGACCCCCGATTCCCATCTCAGGTAAAGTCTGTCTGTCAGGTGTGGCCTTAGCTACTGCAAACGTGATGTGGAGTAGACACTCTGAATTTGGCAATCATTTGTTGATGAAAATGTCCCGCTGGATGAAATCAAAATCTTTTCTAGCGTCTATGTGAACAGGATTGATTTTTTTCTCTTATGCTGAACTCTCTGTCCAGAGTAGGGGATGAAACTGAACACAATGTTTTCCTTACAAAGCTGGCTTTTTACTTCCCTCCGCTCTCGGGGGAGGTCAGCAATTGCTCACTCGCTACAGTGCAGAGGCTTGGACCATATCAGCCCCTCTGTTGTTTACTCTCTGAACCTCCCAGGCACCCAGGCACTAAGAAGGCAAAGGACATGATCCTTATGTCTAGATACATATTATAACACTCAGAAAAACACTCTGATGGATGAGATGAGAGAGCCAAGTCAACCCAGGAATTGGGAAGAAATGCTCAGACGGAGGACTGCCAAATTTTGAAGACAACTGAGCAGAAAAGTTCACCTATCCCACCCAGAAAGAAAGCCTGAATAGCTGGGCTCTTGTCATACAAACCGTGAAACACTATGTTACTTAATCAAAACTGACACAGAAGTCAAAAAGATGGGAACTTTCTAGTCCCTCTTCAAACATTGAAGGTACCCATGTCTTGACTTTCACCACGAGTAAATCCTTGGACCACAGCACCTTGCTTCTAAAAGCAAGGGCCAGCCAGGCTGTTTGTTATTGCTGGCATTCAAGACTTGCACTTGGATTCACACCAAGAGCAGGGCAGATGGGAAGAAGTTGGAATAAAGGAAGACATTCATTCCACAGAATGAAACAGTAAGAAAAGATCTGCAGATGTTTACAACAGCCAGAAAGGCTGGTTTGCCAGAGTGCTAAAGTATACATCAGCCCTTCCTGAGTCATACTTAAACAAAAGACATTCTGCTGCCAGAAGAGCTCAGGGGTAAACAGCAGAAATGGAAATGTGATCCTTGTCAATGTTTTCTAAAGAAGGGAAATAGTAACCATGTAGCCTTACTAGTCCACGGTCTCTGTACAGAATCGTATTGGTTAGTAAGTTACAGAGCTCAGGTCGGACTAGACCCAAGGAAATAGAAATCAAGTTCTCTCATTCTTTTCCTTGTGTCTGTGAGGACCGTTGATATACTACTTCAAGCTAGAGGAGGAGGGCTAGAGAGATGGCTCAGAGGTTAAGAGCACTGGCTGTTCTTCCAGACAACCCTGTTTTAACTCTTAGCACCCACCCGGTGGCTCACAGCCATCTGGTAGTCTAGCTCCGGAGGATCTGATGCCCTCTTCTGGCCTCTGTGTTCACCAGGCACACACGTGGTACAATGACATACACGCAGGAAAAACACCCTTACATATATAGTTTTTTTCTTTTTTCTTTTTTTTAGTGTAGGAAGATATTAACAAGAGGTGCTTGCAGAGGATGAAAATCACTGCTGTCATGGTCCTGGCAAGACATAGTTATAGCTACAGAAATGACTGTCCCATAATTGCTCCTGATTTAGCCAGTATTATTTTTTGATCTCATTAAATGCTCTTAAGTTCCTTCACACGTGCTAGCAAATAATTTAGTACTTAATTTGAATTATGAGTGTAAAATACTGAGACGCCAATATTCTAAATCATTGTCTCAGACTTATCTGGACATTTAATTAACTTTCCAATTAATCTTTGATATGAAGAATTCAGTAAATAACTGTGAGTATAAACAAGCTAAATTAAAGCCAAAGATAAAAAGAATCTTTTGCTTTTGTCCCTCAAAGAGATGGGACCTTGCCAAAGGAAATTACTCCAAACTAGTAAACAATGACAGCTCACCTTTGGAACATTTAGGCTTTCTACAGTCAGATATCTGAGAGTCTAAAGAACATACCACTAATAGCATTTTTAGGACAAAGTGATAAAAATAATGACACAGTGGAACCCTGAGAAGGGAAGAGAGGGCAAAGGCACATGTACAGTGGTGGGGGTTTTCCGCGCAACAATGCACAGCTGCTGAGGGATCAACAGGATCACCCAGCCTTCATTAAGCACTGAATTTACTACCTGGCTACTGAGGGAGACACTCTTGGAGTTGCTGAACCACCTTGCTCTCCCATCAAATATTCTCAAGCTCAAATCACTGCACTAGACTGGGGAAACAGGCCAGGCGTGTGTGAGTGTGAGCGCAAGGTGTGGCAACCATTACACAACTCAGCTTTTCAAAGCAAAGAATCTTCACAGGCACAGACATGCAGCTGCATTAAACACACACGCATACGCGCGCACACACACATGCGCACACACACACATAGCGAGCAAGCGAGAGACAGAGACTATGTAATACATTAGTCATTAATTCTCCACACTATTTATCTCTTCTAATTCATGGCAGACAGAAGACCAGCTTGGGGTCTATAAGGAAAGTCAAGTACAGAGAAGCACACTGATGGCTGTAAAGGCGAGGGAAATCTGTCTGCATTGAAAAATTCCTTCCCCAGCTTCGGCGTCTCCACAGCTGAACCTGCTTCTATTTCTGAGGACTTAGTCTTAAGCTCCCTGTATAGACCGTAACGCTCAAGGTGAACCCTGGCTGGGCCAGCCTCCATTTCCTTGTGTCTTCTTTCAAGACATCTGTGCAGGAAAATTTCTCCCCATATTTTTTAGAGAAAACAAATGTAAAAGTCCTCATCTCATATCATATCATGGCCTGGAGCCGTGTAGCCCTATCACCACGAGGAGTTCTTTGTGATCATTTTAATCATGTATACGGCTCAAGTTATAGGACCTGCCATATAGTCTTTTATTTTTAGCATGAAACTGAGATCATGCTGTATAAATTGACACTTTGAATTCTTTTTACTAATGCGTCATAAGCATTTTACTGTATTATAAATAGATTTTCAAAATCCCCAACGTCCTAATGACTTTCAATGTCTCATTAACTTTATTGTACGAAAGTAAGCACTCAGGTAAATAAGAGGTCAGAAGTCAGTGCCTGCAGCGCTAAGGAAGACCACAAGAAAGAGGGCGGAGACGCTCTACAAAGCAGAGGCAGGACAGCTAACCAGAGACTATGGGGCTCCAGTTTAGTGAGGGTAAACAGAACATAAGCACAAAGGGAGAATCCATGAGTCGGCACAGAGTCAAATCAAACACACGCTGCTTAAGGGACCTAGGAGGAAGATTCCATGTTTGCATTAGCGATACGGGGTTTTCCACCACAAAAGGAAATGAATGCCAGTTCTCATAAGAAAGACAAATAATAAACAAGTAAAATAAACATGGGACCTACTAAAATAGCCCATGGAGAAATGGGATTGGCAAAATAGGCAACGGTTCTCACCGGTGCTTTTACGTCCTGGACTGATTGTCTTCTCTCCATCGGAGTGACTCGATCTGTCTTACAGGTGGTTATGCTAACCCCTGCCCCTTCCTCATTCCCAAATCTTCCAGTATTTAAACATGACATAGAAACAGCACAGGTGTTAGCAGGTGACACCAACCGGACCTGGAACAATCCTGCATCTGCCAGTTCCGGTGGTGTGGCACCTGAAGTATGGGACAGCTTTTACAAATGTCACTCTAATGTTGATGAAAAGGTCCTGATGCTGTCTAAAGATGTGCTGCAATTGTCCCCCTTTGTCCCTGTTTTAAGGCCTTTTCCATCTCCTCATCTCCTTCCTTTATTTGCATGTTGCTGTCATATCCCGTCGACTGCAGAGAAACTTCACTGGAATCTGTTTTTGTGGCTTTTGAGCCACAGTGAATGCTGCGACAGAAATGTCACAGAAACAGTGGTTATAAAGTGAAAAGCAACTGTAACTCACCAACTTTCATAGTTAATGTCCAAGAGTCTTTCTCCCTCACCATAAATCTCCGCTGTACTTGAAGCCTATCATGGCATTAATAAGCTATTTCACGTAGGAGCCCAGAAGAGACACATGGGGATTTCATACAGAGAAAGGTTGGGGACCTGTATTGTGTTAAAGACTAGTTGATTCTACAAGAACACAAAACAATCACAAGGAAGACGAGCATGCTGGGGAGGAGAGACACCAGGGATGGGGAAAGCTTGCTCTGTCTTTCATCAAGCATAATATCCTTGGAAAACATCTTTTCTTGGTGGTGGTAGATAACTGAGGATTCCAGTGTTACACAAGAGGAAGTAAGACCTCTTTGAGCTCTCTCCCAACTAAACTACAAACCTTGGGCAACACAAAGCAACCAAACTGCCCCTGAACACAATGCTAAAGGGTTGGTAAGGGTAGTCACAGCTCAGAGAACAATCAGAAGGTTGAGAAGCATGGAGGCCCAAAGGTAGGAGGACATGTTTAAGTCGCCCCAACTGGACACAGCTGAAGAACAGACAAAGGGAACAAATTATTGCCACATTCAACTCAGTGGTTGAATAGTAAATACAATATGCTATGCTAAAGAAACCATAATCCGGATGTTAGTAGTATATGGTCCCATTTTATGGAGTCTTGAAAATACATACTGACCAGTATGGACAGCAGCATTTATTAACGATAAAAGGGGTTAAAGGTCGGGGAGGGCTTAACTAGAAATGGATAGCTATACAGGAATTTTTTTTTTTTTTTTGGTTTTTCGAGACAGGGTTTCTCTGTGGCTTTGGAGCCTGCGCTGGAACTAGCTCTTATAGACCAGGCTAGCCTCGAACTCACAGAGATCCTCCTGCCTCTGTCTCCCGAGTGCTGGGATTAAAGGCGTGCGCCACCACCGCCTGGCCCAGGAATTATTTTTTTTAGTGTATTTTTACACTAGAAATTTTAAGACTATTTGTCTTAAATGTAATGGAAGTAACAGGTTTCTATGCATGTGCTAACTCGGAATTACAACTAAAGCAGTTCATTTTAACACTTCATACAGTAAAATAACTTTTTTTAAAAGAAAATCTGAAATCTTGATAAGTTTTTCCTAAAGAAATTTTACTGATAGGTCAGTTAACTAGATGCACACAATCACATATTTACAGACATTGAGGAGTTTAGTTGAACTCTGTCAGGCAATTTCATTTAAAAATAAAACCCAATTTGCCTTCATACATTATGGAGACAGTCCAGAAGTGTTCAGAATAAAACACTACCACCCATGTCACCAACATACAAATTCTACACGCATTTAAAAATTCCTCTCAATGACGTGAACATTTCCAACTCTACATCGCAGATGTGACTCTAGGCAGTTTTCACTCCTGAACTGACACTTAAATTAATACACACTACTTAATGCTGCACTACATATGTTCCCAGCCCTATTTGGTAGTCACACTAAGGGGAAAGTCGGTTCATGATATCATGCTACATTGGTTCTTCTCGCACCAGTCTGAGAAGTTTGTCAGTGTCGGCCTTGAGGTCGGCAGGAACGGGCTGAGGAAAATGTTAAAGGTAAATTTGAACATACCCTGTCAAAGAGTGCAAAAAGTTGTCTCAGGACATCGGAAACGGGCAACTTTAAGTATTCTGCAAACTCTTCAATTCCAATTCTGCCTCCTTTGGAGGAACTGGCGATAGAGGCATATTCGTCCAAGTGCTTACGAATGCTGTCCCAGTCTAACCTAGACAGAGAGTTGTAAGGACATGGTTAGCCCTTTCTGTCCCAGTCTAACCTAGACACAGAGTTGTAAGGACATGGTTAGCCCTTTCTGTCCCAGTCTAACCTAGACACAGAGTTGTAAGGACATGGTTAGCCCTTTCTGTCCCAGTCTAACTTAGACACAGAGTTGTAAGGACATGGTTAGCCCTTTCTGTCCCAGTCTAACNCAGAGTTGTAAGGACATGGTTAGCCCTTTCTGTCCCAGTCTAACTTAGACACAGAGTTGTAAGGACATGGTTAGCCCTTTCTGTCCCAGTCTAACCTAGACACAGAGTTCTAAGGACATGGTTAGCTCTTTCTAAGCCACATGGACATTGTATGACTGCTACTTTATCAACCTGTCTATGGGAAAATAGTTTATGTTAAATTTTAAAAGGCAGTGAAAATAAATATTTGAGAGAACGTATCAAAGGTGTATGTGACTACTTAATTTTTAAAAGTGTATCAGTAAAGGTGACCAAAAAAAAATCTATAAAATATTGGAAGGAAAGAAAACTAAACACAACATTGTGGCGAAACAGCAAGAGTCCCAAGAACTTGAACCTAACACTCTCTGGAAAGTCAACAGCTGCTTATTGAGTTGTTCTGAAAGAAATAGTAGCTATTCTTTCAACAAGCTTTTGAAATGTTGCGATTGGGTGATTCACTAACCTATACCCATCTTCTCTGGTATTAGTTTTTAAAAATCAGAATGGCAAAATACTGGAAAGTGCACTATGCTTACATCACCTCTTTGCTTTGAGGAATTAATATGTGATCTAATATATACTTCTACAAGCAGTTTCAATGACTCTATCATTTTCCAAACCTAAGGAATATTGTGGACATAGTGCTAACACAAAAGCAAAATTTTACTGTCATCTAAAAGACAAAAATATTTTCTATATAATTTATCAAAATCCATTTCCATAGGAAACTGTGAAAGGAGAACTAGTTTTACAGCAATTGCCTAGGGAGGATGACAGCATTTATTAAGTCAATAACTTCTGCAAATTCCTAGTAAGGATAAGAACAGAATTAACCATAATTAAAAAAAGATGTGAGACTCACACCAAATAGCCAAAATAGTGATACCAAATGGTTCAAACTAGATTACAAATGCATGGGGGCCAGAGTGGGGGGGGGGTCTGCCTTAACCAAACCAAACCAAATAGGTACTCAAACCAAAATAAATAAATAAATAAATAAATAAATAATAAAATAAACTATGGGAAGGCTGCTTACAAGATGACTCATCGGGTAAAGGTGCTTGTCATCCAGCCTGATGACCTGAATTCAACCTCTGGTCGGTGGAAGTCATGGTGGAAAGAGGATTCACTGACTTCTGAAAGTTGTCTTCTGACCTCCACACATGCCTTCTAGCAAGAATGGCATGAATGTGTATGTGTGTGCGCATATATCTTGAAATACACTTACTTCAATTTCCGGCTAATCTTTGTAAACTCTACCAGCCCAGCTTCCATAGGCAATGTGAGCTGTCCTGCTGAGATCATCAGCCTGCAGTCTTCGTAGGTGTGATCCGTCACTGGTATTGCCAACGCTCTAAAAGCAGTAAGGAAACAAACATGCCATGAAACACTCATGATGTTTTGCCAGTCCTGTGCTGGTGAGCAGGCCGTGGTGACGAGAAAGGGATCTGTGGTTCCTCAGACGGTTGGTTCTCTTGCTTTGCTCTACTTCCTCAATCCACTCACTGGGATGCCGTCTATCTTTAGGCTTCTGGATAGCTGAAAATTCATAGTTTGTGTTCTCACTGCAAAAATACTTTATTAGTAGTTTTATTGCAAATTATGCAACATAGTAATTAGTGTTGTGGGGTTTGGCAATTGGAAGTGTGGATCTGAGTCCTACCCTGTCATCATCTCACAAGATTTGGGGGAAACTCCTTAGGAACCAGTCTACTGCTCTCCTTGCTGCAGGGCAGCTCTGAGCAAAAGGTGAGATAATATACATAAAGGGCCTCCATAGCACTTGCTTTGAGCCTTTCATATCTTAATACAGGGCTCAGTGTGTGCACCAGGCTAGCATGATGTCACCATCCCCAGCCTCCTGAGAGCTGCGATGAGCAAGCACATTTAAGGCTCAGTGTGCACCCCAGGCTGGCATGACGTCACCATCCCCAGCCT